>CM033466.1:1779184-1926684 GCA_019425755.1 Amaranthus cruentus
TACCAAAGAGAGCTTCTTTGATTTCCTCATCTGTCACTTGCTGAATAAGATCCTGCCCACTTTTGTTATCAATTTGGGGACCCGAACGAATAACTTTCCTGTCAATCACCTCAAGGTTGGGGGTAGCAGTACCTTGGAGGCATTGATAGAACTGGATAATCTCCCTCTGGATCTCATCTGAATTATGTAACCACTTCCCATCTTTGTCTTGTATCTCATGAATGCTATTAGAAGCACATCTCTCCTTTATGGCAGCATGGAAGTAACTAGAGTTTTCATCCCCATTTTTAAGCCAATGAATTCTAGCCTTTTGATGGAGAGCTTTATCTTCAATTTTCCTCCATTTTCGCACTTGCTCAATGGCCTCTTTCTCCTGATTATGAAGGGCTTCATTTGTGGAATCAGCTTGAAGATCAGTTTGGATGCAATCCAAGGAATCCTCCCACTGAGCAATCCTATTCTTTATCCCCTTAAACTCCCTATTGTGAAGCTGTTTTAGATTCTTCTTGACATTCTTCATTTTATGCCACACTTTCTGGAGACCTGTACCTTTTACCCTCAAATTCCAAGCTTTCTTAACAACCGTATGAAAGTCCTGGTGCTCACACATGTAGTTGAAGAATCGGAACGGCCGACTCTGCTTCTGGTCTTGATCTGTAAGATTAAGAATCAGTGGAGTATGGTCGGAAGTGTGGGAGTTAGCATACATGACGCTCACATGAGGAAAGGTGTTGAACCATTGGAGGTTCCCTATGGCATGGTCAATCTTCGTTAAAGTGCGGCTTTCCCCCTCCCCTCTGTTGGACCAGGAGTACGAGTGCCCTCTCTCAGTAAGCGGATGAAGCTCCTTGCAGTCAAGCCACTGGAGCATGTCTGAAGTCTCATATGTATTCACCTGTGTTCCATTCATTCTATGCTCATCCTTAAAGATTGCATTGAAGTCTCCTATGTATAAGCATGCTTCATTGTAGTCCAATCTCCCTAAATCTTTCCACATATCTTTCCTGTCAGTGACCGTATGCAAGCCATACACAAACACAATAGAGAGAGTTTGATGCGAGTTGATGGGAGTAATCTTGGTGCCTATAAATTGAAGATGAGTATCACATTGCTCAACCTTACATTTTTCATGTCGCCAACCAACCCAAATCCTACCCTTGTCATGATGAGAGTAGTTCGTATGCCATTTCCAACTTTTGCCGAACTTTTTTTGAATTTTCTCCATATTAGTGCTTTTAATTTTCGTTTCCATCAAGCCCACCACACTTACATTATTTTTATCAAGGAAGTTTTTAATTTCCCTGATTTTAATGGGGCTATTCATGCCCCTAATATTCCATGAGGCAATGATCATTTTGGGGAGGGACTTGGAGGGGTCCCGTCCCTATTGGAGTTTGAAGCTGCTGCTCTTTCACACACGTTCATATTCTGTGTATCAACCTGTAAAATCTCCATGTGCTCATGAGTGATCGTGTATAAGTTACCCTTGTGCTGCACCTTTCTAGCTGCTTTGCTTGGCGCAACTGGGGTCCATCCCTCCTCCACACATTGCTGCTGTCCTATGGCGGTTCTAGGGGCCGTATCAGGTGGCTTGTCAGAAAACACATCCTCTGTGCCAAAGTCAGACCTGCTGGGCTGATGGTCCTGGATTCGAGCTGTCGGACTGAGGTCAGAAACCTCCACTGCTGTATTGCTATGTGCAGCAGCTAGCTCCTCCTTGCTACTGTGTTCAGGTAGGATCTCAGTAGCTAATTTCTCCTTTAGATCAGATATAGAAGCTGCTCCATGGACTAACCTAGCTATATCTTTGGGTATCCAAGCACGGTTGTTCTTCTTCACAGCATCAACTTCTTTTGTTTTACGACTCCCATGTTCAAGCTTATTTTCATTGCATATATGCCCTAGCTTGTTACATTTTCCACAATAATACGGTTTCCATTCAGGGATGACTTTTTGCACAAATTCTCGCCCCAAATTGTCTCGCACTCTTACTTCCTTAGTGAATTCCTGAGTAACATCAACTTCGACAAGCACTCTAGCGTATGAAACTTTCAATTGCTTAGCTGTGCATTCGTCAGCTAGAATAGGGACTCCAATAGCACTCACAATCCGACTAAGAGTATCCTCACCCCAACAATATAGAGGCAAGCTAGGTAAACGAACCCAAACTGGGATGACTCTCATGATTTCTTCTTTAAAATCAAAGTTCATGGTCCACTTCTTAACTATCAAGGGAGCACGGTTTAGAAAGTACGGTCCACCTTTGATAATCTCCTCACACTCATCTTCTGTACTAAATCTCAAAATGAAGTAACCCTCCTCATGGTTGTGAATTGCGGGCATATTAACAAATGGCCAATGTTTGCGAATGAAGCCCCTAAGAATATCTATCATGACATTTCCACCAACAACATATAACACCACAGCACGTTCCCAAATTTTAATGTAATCATCCAATTCATGAGACTCTATTTGCACCACTTGGGATCCATTCTCCATTGAAGGTGGGACAAATTTTAAGGGCATACCAAGAGGGGGATTAGGGGTGGTTACCTTGTCCTTCCACAAGCATAATTGGGGCTTTGGCACTGTTGTCTCTGTGGTATTGCCAATCAGCGGTGGGAACTCCTCCCTTTCAGCTTCCATTTCTGTATTGGAAGGTATCTTCACTGCCTCCTCTGTGTTAGACTGGTCTTGACGGTTTAGCAGGTGCTGAAATGCCTCCAATTGTCGTTTCAGAGCAATTAATTCGGACCTAATATCCTCCTCTTTGCTGATATCTGAGCAAGACTTCCCTAGGTCATCAATTTCGCTTCCTACACCTGTCATACCAGAGTTATCGAGCCCAGGTTCATCTTCTACCGTGCAAATTTGCTGCTCAGCCCTAGCTGACTGTTTCTCGGTGCCGCTTCTTGTGATTGCACTGAAATCTCTGCCCTCCTCGCCTCTTCCAACTCCTCCTCTCCCACGTGAACTTCTTCCACCTCTCATCGGTCAGAAAACGGAGAAACCTTGCCGGAATTAAGGTAGCCACGAAGAGATGGCTAGTCGCCCATCTTTTCGCAGGACACCTTCTCTCTAAAACCTTTTTATATATATTGATATTATATATATATATATACATATACATATATATATACATATACATATATATATATATATATATATATACACATAAATATATATATATATATATACATATATATATATATATATATACATATATATATATATATTATATATATATATATATATATATATTATTATATTATATACATATATACATATATATATATATATTATATTATTATAACTATATTACATATACATATATATATCATATAATACATATATATCATATATAATATAATATATATTATATATATACATATATATATATATATATATATATATATATATATATATATAATATATATATATATATATATATATATATTATATATATATATATATATATATATATATATATATATATATATATATATATATATATATAATATATATATAATATATTATTAAAAAATAAAAGTAATTATCAATAATTTAATTTTTTTAAATCACTAAATTAAATAAGAGAAATTATCAATGGTAGCTTTGAGTTTGAAATTTTATCAATTGCGCTTATCAACTCCCTAAGCAAAATTTCATCACCAGATAACTCTTTAGGAGGACCTCTTCCATCAAAAGATTTACTGTCTCTCCATCTATGATCAATAGCCAGGAAGCAACGATGATCCATATTACATTTTCCAATTTTGTAGCCAAAAAGAAAGGGTATCATTCATACATAAAGGACACGCCTTATACCCTTTCATAGACCGCCCAAACAAGTTTGCATACGCCGGAAAATCATTAATGGTCTATAGTAATGTAATACACATTTGAAAATATTAATTGCTAGATGCATCTTATGTCTTAGCCCCTAATTTCCACAACTCTTTCAATTCCTCTGTTAAAGGTTGTAAGTGTACATCAATGTTATTTCCAGGATCACTCTTCCCAGGAATAAAAAAAATGCAAATTTCCGACTATCCAAAACAGTCGGAATTTAGTCGGCATAGAGGTATATCGACTAAATTCCGACTATTTTGGGTTAGACGGCTAAGAATGGTCGGAAAATCATTTTAGTAGGAAAACAATCGGAATTTTCCGCTAATTTTCGACTACACTTTTAGCCGGAAATTTCCGACCACCTTATAATCGGAAATTAATCGGTAAGCAACATTTCAGAATTCAACCCAAAATTAAAAAAAAAATTAAAATTTTTTCCGACCAAATTTCCAACCAGATTCCGACCACTTGGTTGGTCGGAAAAAAAAAAACTGAAATGAAAGTGCCATGTAATGCCTACTAGGCCCCCACATCATGCTCATGTGGCGCCCACGAGGACACCTCAACAATCAGCGTGCACTGACCAAGTGAAGATTATTGATACTTTAAGCTATGCTATTGAATTTATAACATAATAACACTGCTTCCACTTATTATTATTATTATTATTATTATTATTATTATTATTATTATTTATTATTAGTGGTTTAGTGTATCATTAATAAATTATTAGTTGTATAGTATATTATTACTCGTCTTAGTTTATTATTAGTTTAATTGTTTGTATTTATTATTATTACTACTAATATTATTATTAGTATTACTATTATTATTATTATTAGTCGTTTTAGTGTATTATTATTATTATTATTATTATTATTATTATTATTATTATTATTATTATAAATATTATTATTATAAACAAAGTTATACAACCTACAATATATTAGTGGGAAGCCGAGATACAATTTGGGCCCCCACTCTTTTAGCTATAGCAAAGCCTACCCTAGTGAAGATATAAGCTGCAGCACGAGCCCCAATGTCTTGCGTCGTCAAGAACCTCTGAACCCGTTTTAGCAACGCAATAACCTCCTTCTCTAATTCCCCAAGCCAAGAGAAGGAGAAGGGAATGAAACCATAACCAATCAGCCGACAACTAGCTTCATACTTCACCCGCTTTCGATGAGTCGCATCAGCCACAACCCGCCCAGTGACAAAGCCAGATAGCCTTATTTGTGTCAAAGGAGAAGACCTTGTTAAGTCCACACAAACATCACGACCACGATCCCAGGAATAAAGTAACACATCAGCAGGTTTAAGGGCCCCGTCATTCCCTCCAGACAACCCTATGTTAACCTTCTTTCTTGCCGAAATCCTAGATCTGTAGCAGATATCAACAAAGGTATCCCGGACAACATTATGCCGACGTTTAATACCCACAATACCAACACACATCACCGCGTGATCACCGAAAAGATCCCTAGTAAAAACCCGAGAACAAGCAGAGCACGGCGTCGAGATAGAGAATAATGGAATACCCATCCTATAGCACAACACACATCGGTAGGTCATTGGGTTCATCGTCTGACCCAACCCAGAAATAGGGACTGCCCGAAGCAAAGCAGAGGTGTGATCTCTCTGCTGCGATTTCCATAATGCTTATTGCCGAAGAGACAAAGAATAGGCGAATTCTGCAGAAGCGGTAACCTTCGTGAAGTATATATCTGCCAATTTCTTCATGAGTTTAGGGGCAGCGACCTCACTAGGATTACTCATAAAGTCAAACTCCTCTATTCCATTAAACAGACACAACGCATCTCCAAAGGCTCGTCCAAGACCAACAATGCCAGCATGCCGTAAAAGTTGTGTCTGCAACCCAGTACACTGTAACTGAGAAGCAAGAAAAGCATAACGACCAACATCACCTGCGGAATATACCCTAAGCTCTCCAAACGCAAATGGTAAGGTGGCAAGTAGCCATTGCCAATCGCCAAACCCATGCCCCGAAGCAGTAACAATAGGCTCTAAGGAAGATCGAAGAGCCCCGTCGAATGTGAGCTGAGCCGTCTCAAAAGTACTAGGGGGACAAGTACGCAATGCAAAGTAAAGTTTAAAAACTCCGGTACATGCCCTAAGTAACAATAGCTCACACTGAGGATCATCAAGCAGAGCGACCTTATCCATAAGCGCAATGGTCTTGGTCACCCTCTGCATCACAAGCTCTCCACCAAAACCGGAATCAAAACTAGCAGGACCACCAAGCAACTTAACATCTCGTAAAAGGTCGAGCAATATGGGGCGGAAAAACACCCTCAAGCTTGCTTCGAGGGTCTTCTGTAGGCCATAAAATTTCAGTTTTTTCCACATTAAGAAGTAACCCAAAACGAGGCCCTTCCTCCATAATCAACTGCAAAACCTTCCCCACCACCAAAGTGTCACCAATAACAATGTCGTCATCCAAATACCACGCATGAAGACATAGGTGAAAAGCCTCTCTGATTTTACAAATCAAGGGCTGTAAAACCAAAGAAAAAAGTAGAGGACCAAGGGGATCACCTTGCTGCACTCCTTGACACGACCATAAGGATTGATCCCCATAACACAACCTGGCTGGATGAGAATAGCAGAATTCAACCCATCGCGAAATGACGGGACAACGACGACGAACTTCACGTAACATGACCGTACGATCGACAAGATTGAAGGCATTTTTAGTACTTTATTTTTATTATTATTATTATTATTATTATTATTGTTATTGTTATTGTTATTGTTATTGTTATTGTTATTGTTATTGTTATTGTTATTGTTATTACTATTATTATTATGGAAATTCTACATGGTAAGCATTAGGTTAAGGGAAACGCCTGTAATAACTAATTTTGTTTTCGTTTCTACATGTTAAGCAACAAGTTAAGGGAATTAACTGCCGTAACTATATGGGCTAAAAAACGTTTGAATGGTCGTTAAAGGTTGAAATTACCATATTGCCCTTGTTTAATTTTCCATCATCATCTTCTTCCTTTGCTTTTCTTCTCTTACTTTCTTCATCTTCAACCCCATCTAACTTATTCTACTGCCACTATTGTTGCTGAGGAGAAGGTTCTAGAAGCTTCGGAGGCAAAAGTTTGTGAGAATTCTTTACCGAAAGTGGAAAACAAAGTAGAGGAAGATGTGACTCTTGTTAAAGTGGACGGTCAGGAATGAAGAAATTTGAGAACCCAAAATGGATTAATGGAACATGGGATTTGAAAAAGTTCTTAAATTTTATATATTCTTACAATTTTAAGATCTCAAATTTTATCAATACAATTTGTTGTATCAGATATTTGTGATTCTTGCAGAATTTGATGGTATACTTGTTCATCTATGAATTGGAGTCATATTAAGTAGCTAATCTCGGTTTGCACATTTTTAGAGTGTTTGGAAATCTTGGATTAGCTTAACATATTGATTAATGAGACCAAATTTCTTGAATATTCAAACTGGAAATCTTGGGTTAGCTTAGATGGGGTTAAAGATGAAGAAAGTAAGAGAAGAAAAGCAAAGGAAGAAGATGATGGAGAATTAAACAAGTGCAATATGTAACGGCCATTCTAACGTTTTTTAGCCCATATAGTTACGGCAGTTAGTTTCCCTTAACTTGGTGCTTACCATGTATAAACGAAAACAACATTAGTTATTACAGGCGTTTCCATTAACCTGGTGCTTTCCCTTATTATTATTATTATTATTATTATTATTATTATTATTATTATTATTATTATTATTATTATTATTATTATTATTATTTGGAGGATGAATGAATTTTCTATTAATACTAGAAAAACTACAAGACATGTACTGAAAGACGTCCCAGACCTAATCACCTAGATTCAGCTATTTGCATCAGATTGCTAAGAGGGCACACCTTCTAGGAAGGGTTTCCCACCCGCATTCTTCATGTGCATAGAATTCAGGGATAGGGTCTCAAAAAATAACTAGGAAGCCTTATAAGCAAAAACTATACATCATATATGTTCCTATACATCCAGTTTCTATCTCTATCATTATCCTTGATACAAATAAGAGTGGATCGGGACTTCATGTCGTGCTTGATCGTCTTCAACACAGTTGCAATGGCTTTGACTTTGGCTTGCCATATTGCTTCATTTCGGGTTCGCCATATTTGATACACCAGACAGCACAGGGCGATGCAAAAAACCTTCTTTTTTGTTGTAGTCATTCTCCATTTTTTAGTAGCTAAGTTGCTTAACGACGAGATACGAACAATAGAACCAAGCCATGCCATAACCGCTTCTAGACAGGAGCGGCTAAATGTACATGCAAAAAACAGATGATCAATGGTCTCACTATCATTACCACACAGGGGGCACATATCATCAGGAGTTACACCCAGTTGAAATAGGCGGTCCTTGGTCTTCAACCTGTTGAGGAAAGCGAGCCACATTATGAATCTTGTTTTGGGGATGACCTGCCTAGACCATACAATCCTTGTACCTGTTTTGCTCTATTGAATCCCATAATTTGTCTTTGACCTTGCAGATCTTCTTAAACGCCCAGTTGGAGGTAATTGGGGGATTGAACAGTTTCCACCTCCCGCGATTATTATTATTATTATTATTATTATTATTATTATTATTATTATTATTATTATTATTATTATTATTATTATTATTATTATTATTATTATTATTATTATTATTATTATTATTATTATTATTATTATTATTATTATTATGTAACACTCCGAGATTTTCTGACGTCATTAGTTCTGTGATATATACATACATTTGATTGATTGCTTGAATCAATTTGTGTGATATTCACATCTTTTTGATTTGTTGATGAGTCAATTTATGTGATTATAAATACACAAAATGAAATATGTACGAATATTCTGATAGATTGAGTATCCTTTCGTTAATAGTGTCATTAAAGTCACAATCTTTGAGCCAATTCCTAGGCTTAAAATTGTATTAACACCTTCCTGAGTTATTAGAAATACAAATTTTCAGGATTTGTACTCTTGTTACTCTTGTTTCGGGGACGAAACTCTTTATAAGAGGGGTAATCTGTAACACCCCGAGATTTTCTGACGTCATTAATTAATATTTTAGTGACTTTTTAAGATTTTATAATTATATTAAATTAATGTTGAAGTTGTTTTAATAAATTCCTATCGTATGCGAATGTAAATATTAATAGATTATATTAAAACCAGAGTTGCAAGTACTAAAATAAAGAGGTTCGAATCGAAATTATAATTTTATTCAAATATGTGAGTCTTGTAGTTGGGTCTTTTAGTTGGGCTTTACAAGGAGGTATTTCAAAAATAAATGAATAAATAAGTAAATAAGTAAACAAATAAATAGATAAGTAAATAAATAAATAAAGAGAATAAAAAGGTGACTTAGGGTTTGAGGTGAAACACTCTCATTTTCAAAAAAATACACAAGCTTTTCTACTCCTTATCGCTCACTCATGGTTGCACCGTAACACCTCCGTGGAGCCCACAAACCGACAGCCACCGCAGCACCCTTTCCCACAAACCGACAGCCACCGCAGCACCCTTTCCTACAGACCACCACCAGCCGTGTCACTCCCTGCCGCCAGCAACGAGCGGTTGTGACGACAGCAACTTGGGTCGTGACTCCATCCACCACCCTTCTCTTCACCCCTTTTCCCTTGTTCACCTAAGTAAGCCATATCCTCTTCCCTAATTGATTTTCTCTTGTTTTTGATTGAAATTGTTATCAAGTTTATGATTTAGTATTGATTTTTGTATAATTTTCAATAATAATTTTTTTGGGTAAGAGCTTGATTAATGAATTTAATATAATCATGAGTTTGGGTTGATGGTTTATTAATTTTTATTGAATCTTGATATGGTGATGTAAGAATTTGACTAGTTACTTGTTCTAATTGAAATTTTATCATGTTTATGAGTTTTAGGTTGATTATGTATTAGTTTTATTGAATTTTTTTGTGGGCAAAAGTTTGATGGATGAATTGAACATATTTATAATTTAGGGTTTGAAGTGTGATGAGAAATTATGGGTTGTGTGTTGATTGTGTATCAATGTTATTTAATCTTATTGTGGGTGATAATTAAAGATATTATTTTTGAACAATGAAGTGATTATGGTTTAATTTAGGGATTAAATTTTAATGGTGTGTGCACTTATGTTCTATGATTGTGGTGTGATGATTAATTGGATAATTTCATAAGTTGTTTTAATGCCTAATTGTGTTTGTTATGAGTTACGAAAGTTACTTGTTGATGTTTTGATTGTAATTCTTCTAACTTCGGTGAATATAATTAATGATATTGCGACATAATATCTTTAAGAATTGTCTTTATCGTCATACTAATGGCATATTAACATTGTAAGATTTAAGGGCGATTTATTATATTCTTTTGAAGTGACCTGAATCAATATAACTCACATTTAATTGATGCAAATGAACGATTCTCATAATCCTTTTGTTCTTAAATTGATGGAAGACTTGTGTTGTCGTTGAGTTAATGATCATGACTTGTATTGAATGAAATGTGTGCTTTGACTTTTAGCTGGTAAGACACAGTAGATAAGTGAATGTATTAGTTCTACTCCTAACTTATATAGGTGCCATTTCATAAGAGGAAGGTAAAACTTTAATTGGATGATTTTTGTGAATTTTAGTCGTGTAGTGACGCTTACAGGTACGTACACGCAGTAATTAACTCTTGAATGCATCTTGCATTGTATATATACCGATATGGAATTGTTTTAAAATATATAATGTACACTATCTATGAATTGTCGTCGAAAGAATTATCAAAGTTATTGATTATATGATTTTCAAGTTTACTAGTAGAGAACTATGCTAGTATGCCAAATGTTTGGTAATGATTTAGAATGAGAACGATTCCCTTGTTATTGAGATTGGTTATTATTTGTTTGAAAGGGAGCAAGTCCCTTATTAATGATATTGTTTATTGTTAGTTGGGAATAGTGAATGGCTTCCTATTGTTGTTATTGATTAGTGCTAGTTGAATGAGAAAGTTGTTGGTTGTAATGGGAATGAGTCCCTTATTGATGAGATAGCATATTTGTTCGAATATTATGGCTCCCTAGGTTAGGGTACCCAGTGGGTTTAGTTCCCAGAAGTAGGGCCATCTATATATGGTCACTGTAGGAGGGTATGTTCATACTTTACCAATGGGCACCGATATAGCCCGTCACCGCCCTTGGTTGAGGTGTTGCCATGTGGGCCTTGCAAACTCTATGGTGGCCTCTAGTCACATATATATAGATATTTGAAAGTGGTTAAGCTCTTGGTTCAAGTGATACCGAGAAGTTATGAAGTCGAAAAGAAGTTATAAAGTCGAAAAGAAGTGAGGAAAATGGAATTGACAGTGAGAAGTAGGAACTGATGTCCAGTGCTTATGATTGGCACTTGGAGTGTTGTGAAATCACCCTCGTATTATAATATACTTTATTGATGCTAATTATGTCTTATTATGATATGATGTTAAATACTGAGGTGTACAGTTTGTTTTCTTTATTGATATCTCGCCTTTGATGGCCCTGCTATGACGCGTTGGTCTATGATCTTAGGTTGAGTAGCGGGGACATCATAGATAGACATTATAGGTGATGGGGCTTCTATGTATTGCATACGGGGGGAATGAGTGAGAACGTTGAAGCGTGCAATGTTATATTTATTTTTGACGCTAGATGTAGTTTCTTTGTATTTTAATTTGTTTATGTTTTTGGTTTGAGCCACATGTTATCCTTTTTTGTATATTTTATCTCCGCTGCGTAGTTTATAAATTGTATGGTTTTAAAGAGTCTAGTCAGTCCAAAACGCAAGCGCTGACACAAGAAGCACGATCCATGCTTGGCATGGTTATTTGAGAAGCCGGCGATGAACCGTTTCATCGTGATATAGTTTTGATAGGCCGTTGATGCCTTTGTTGTATTAGATTTTAAATATCTTTTGGTTTTTCTACAAAAGGCGCACAGTTTTAGGGTAGATGCTGCCGAAATTTTCACTCACCTCTTTAACGTTATTCTTTAACGATTATCAAAATTCTTTTCCTTTGTTTTCTTTTATGTAACACCCGAATTTCCTTCTGTCCTTTACGGGTTTGGTTTCGTACAAGGGGTCGGAAATTCAAGGGTGTTTTCCGTCCTTGTGTTTTCAAATTCGTTGAAAATTTTCTTGAAGTTAGAAGTTATTCGTGAGAGTTTGGGTTGATATGGGATAGATGCATATTACATATTCATGCATAATGATTATCAGTGTACATGCATAGTTAAATATATAGTTTATTTAGCTTGTTATGTGACTATTCTCTTCTGTGTTATTCTTATAATTAAAAGTTATGATTGTGGTTTGAATGATAATATGATCTAATAAATTAGCAGATTTTAATTATATATTATCAAGCAATAATGAAAATACAGAGTATTTGGTTGTATTATAAGAAGTATGAATGATGGAATTCTAGAGAAGTTGGTGTTGCATTGGAAACTTTCTCTTGCTTGTAATGTTCATGTCAATTGTTTTCATAAAGATTACGAGTTTTACTATTTTGGCCCTATACATATCCATTGTTTATTCATTTGTTTGAAAATTTCATTTGTCAAGTGCATTCCTTCATAATAACATAGAATGTGGTGATCATAATTCTTTTGAATATGGTTAGTGACTGTGCAAGTATGATTGTAAGCAGTTAAACAAGAATAAGGACAAGAGCTAAAGTGCAATAAGAATTCAATATTATGTAAATGAAAGAGAGGGGTCTTGTATGCGATGCCTTTGAAATAAAGTTTTAATCACAAGTTGATGATAATAATGCGGTCATAGCTAAAGTATAAATGCATTACAACCTAAATATCAAGAAGAAGTTCGAGCGCATGTTAAGAGCTTATAGTTTGAGAATTCAACCCATAATTTCAGGCCATGATCTATAAGAGTACTCTAAAATATTCATTATATAATAATGAGTTGTAGTTAGGAGATTGTTTTCAACGTCTCTAAGTGTAAAGAAAATGTTGTATTAGTTGAACCAAATCATTGCAATAGTATTGTTGTTCAAACTAGAATCTCCTTTATATTTTTTTTTTGAAGTTATAATTCTTACTAGATGACTTTAGAAATTATGCGGATGTTATCTAAAGTAAGTCCCAGATTGATTAAAATTGAGGCTTTCGACCATTGTAATTAGATATAATAACATTGGTGTTGAGTTTTAGTGTGCCATAATCGTGTCTACTAAAAACGTTTTCCATCGCATACGGTGATTGAGAATGATGCTTTAAATTGGTTAATGTAATATATATATATCTGTTAGTTCTAAGCCCAAAGTCTTATGCTTGTAGTGAGATCTTAAGAATAAGTTGAGAGTAAATGCTATAGTCAACCTATTAGCCTGAGTTAATCACTTTATATATATACATATATATATATATATATATATATATATATATATATATATATATATATATATATATATATATATATATATATATATAAATATACATATATATATATATATATATATATATATATATATATGTATATATATATTATATATCTTATAAGATAATATGTACCCTTTTGCTACAATATATATACCTCTTTTAGTTTTCAGTTTTCACCACTTTAAGTGTTTTCACTTGATCCTACCCCTATATATATATATATATATATATATATATATATATATATATATATATATATATATATATATATATAACTATATATATATAGTTATATATATACATATATATATATATATACATATATATATATATATATATATATATATATATATATATATATATAAATATATATATTCATCAATATATATATATATATATATATATATATATATATATATATATATATATATATATATATATATATATATATATATATATATATATATATATATATATATATATATATTGATGAATTATATACTATAGTTTGAATTTTTTTTTAAACTCTCTTCATAATGAATATAGTATTTCATGTGTGTCAAGTGATAGCGACCTTTAAATGACTACTTGTTTGTCAAAAACGAGATGAAATGGTCCTTTGGATAAAATATGGTGATTTTCTTATCTTCTTGTTAAAGACACATGAGTTTGAGTATCAAAGGAGAAAATTATTATTCGCAAGTCCTTTGAGTTTAATTTGCATTTCGTTAATACATGATATATCATTTCTTACATAAATTGGTAACTTTATATTAAGGTGGGTAGTTAAAGAATAATCATCATAAACAAATTGCATGTGAAGGGCTTATGGATTGATTCGAGAGAGCACTATTGGTGAGTTGAGACTGATAATTGTATCTTAATAAATGCTTATATGGAGTGATGAATGTTTTAGTCAGATGATAATGTGAAGAAGAATCGTGACGGTTTTAAAGCATTAACTAAATAGAATAATATTTGAAATTTAAAAAGGATTCAGTGATATTATCAATTGTCTTCTCATGGCCTTCTGGGCAATTACAAGACATAAGGATAAAATTATCTGATAATGAAGTGAAATGAGCGTCTTTGCGCACATAAGATACAGTTAGATATTTGAAGTATTTTAGAGTATCTCATTGATCACCAATTCAATAATCCTGCTAGCGTTTTGAAATGATAACACTTAGATGGGATTCCAAATGAAACTGACTTTACATATGTTGTTGTTTCAATAATGATTGATGTTATACGTGGTAAATTAAGTTTGGAGAAGTGACTTAATGAAGATAATGTAGTCCTAAAATAATTCAAGTAGTGTTTTAAAATCTAAACATTGAAGAAACGACAATGAATATGCGAATAGTTATAATTTGAGAGATTAATCGAGATAAAGGAGTATGTCTTAAACAAATATTATACAAAATCATTATTATGCGATAAATAGAGTTAGATAATATTAGCACTTGTGTCAAGAAGAGTTTTGATTTGATGTTACTAATTCATTGGATCGTAATAAGCATGTGAGGAAAAGAGTTTTGAAGTTTTGACGTGTTTTGATACAAACATTTATGTTATAGTTGTTATTTTTAAGTTACCGTCTTAGGTTGAAGGGTGATTGAATCCCACTTATTTGCGAGGGAATAATTGTGATGCATAAATTCAAGTGTTGCGTTATTTTGTTAGCTTTGTGTTGTTTGTGCATTAGTATAGTGTTAGATTGTTGATGTAACAATGATATGGTTGAGATAACGGTGTTATAATTAGTTAGAGGTAGTGTTGTGGTGAAAATGTTATGGTGTAGATTAGATATTGTGAAATTAGTATTGGTATCACAACTTTATCAAACTTGTATGATTGATGACTGCTTTGCTATTGACGTTGGAAATTCTGGTGATGTAGTTGTGTTCATCAGTTACTTTCATCTTGCATTTTTTTTATGTATACATAAAATGTCATCTTTAGTACTATTGTTGTATATGTACATGAGGCATTACTTTAGTCATATATTAGCTCGTGATCGTATTTTTATATAAATTGTATACTTTCAACATATCTAGTCGTTTGGTAAATGAATAGCTAAAAAATGTTGGTGACCTTTGACGTTGCCATTCATGATTCTAAATCATCGTCATATTGTCATAATTTGAATCTGATATTATGATGGGTAAAAGATGTTATTATTGAACAATTATAATGTGTGTATTAGTATCATGGCTGTGAACATATAATTATTAGCTAAAGTAACTTGCTAAAGCATGGTATATACAATTGGATTATATACGTGAAACATGTATTAGGTATGGAATTATTAATTTGATTTGTTAGTCTACTCGAGTCATGATGTATGATTTAATATGTTATAAAATAATTTGATCATATATGATTAATAAAAAGGGCATTTCATGTCAAGTAAAAGGTTAGGATTATGTGATGATAAGTAAAGTTAGCGGTGAATCAAATTGGGGTTGATAACTAATCAGTTTTGTAAGAATAACGTATCTTAAGTCTAGGGCACCTAATTGTAATACGAGTTAAGTGTTGAGCAACTTTAGAATCTTTACTTTTGAGACTTTGTTGTTTTGATATTTTACCCCCATTTATGGTCTAATTTACAATAGTTGAACCTTTCGTACTTCGCAAGATTATCACAAAGTACGACCTTAGGTGGTCACGTAGATGTGGAAAAGTTGTTTAAAGAATTACATTAGATAACAAGACATTTCGTGTTGTTAAGATCTCAAGTAATACACTTTTTATAAGCCACGTGTGCTAGATTCTTTACTTTTGTAAACATTAAGGAGAGTTGTCTTACTAAGAAACATATTAAAGTCACGATCTTTGAGCCAATTCCTAGGCTTAAAATTGTTAGAACACCTTCCTGAGTTATTAGAAATATTAATTTTCATGATTTCTACTCTTGTTACTCTAGTTTCGGGGACGAAACTCTTTATAAGAGGGGTAGTCTGTAACACCCCGAGATTTTCTGACGTCATTAATTAATATCTTAATGACTTTTAAGATTTTATAATTATATTAAATTAATTTTGAAGTAATTTTAATAAACTCCTTTCGTATATGAATGTAAATATTAACATATTCATATTAAAACCAGAGTTGCCAGTACTAAAATAAAGAGGTTCGAATCGAAATTATTATTTTATTAAAATATGTGAGTCTTGTAGTTGGGTCTTTTAGTTGGGCTTTACAAGGAGGTTAATCAAAAATAAATGAATAAATAAATAAATAAGTAGTCAAAAAAATAAATAAGTAAATAAATAAAGAGAATAAAAAGGTGACTTAGGGTTTGAGGGGAGACACTCTCATTTTCAAAAAAAATACAAGAGCTTCTCTACTCCTTTTCCCTCACTCACGGCTGCACCGCCACACCTCCGTGGAGCCCACAAACCGACAGCCACTGCAGCAGTCGTCCCCACAAACCGACAGCTACTGCAGCTGCCTTCCCCACGAACCGATGACCACCGCAGCAGGGGGCTGTTTTGCTTTCCCCATGGCAACAGCATGTGTCCAGGCCAAAACCACCAGCAAACCGCGTCACTCCCTGCCGCCAGCAACGAGCGGTTGTGACGGCAGCAACTTGGGTCGTGACTCCATCCACCACCCTTCTCTTCACCCCTTTTCTCTTGTTCACCTAAGTAAGCCATATCCTCTTCCCTAATTGATTTTCTTTTGTTTTTAATTGAAATTGTTATCAAGTTTATGAGTTAGTATTGATTTTTGTACAATTTTTATTAAATTTCCTTATGGGTAAGAGCTTGATTAATGAATTTAATATAATCATGAGTTGGGTTGATGGTTTATTAATTTTTATTGAATCTTGATATGGTGATGTAAGAATTTGACTAGTTTCTTGTTCTAATTGAAATTTTATCATGTTTATGAGTTTTGGGTTGATTATGTATTACACTATGAGAAAAGTTATTTTTAGCAACAAAGAAAGTCGTTGCTAAAAATCTAGTTTCGTTGCTAAAAATAGTTTTTGCAACGAAATTCATTGTTGCGGGTACATCCGTAGCTAAAAGTTTTAGCAACGACTTTGGTTGTTGCGCAAGGTTACAGGTTTTAGCAACGAGTTGTATTGTTGCAGAAAAACATTTTGTTGCAATTCTTTTAATAGTTTTAGCAACAAAGAAAGTCGTTGCCAAATAGTCTTAATTTTTGGCTACAACTTTTTTCGTTGTTAAACATATGTTTTTCACAACAACATAAGTTGTTGCAATTCATGAAATTCTATGTTTTGCAACGACTTTGCTGTAGTGAAAACTATCAAGTAAAACTTATTTTTTGCTGTTTTTAGCAACTTTTTAGTTGATATTAATAACTAACATAACCTGTATTTTCTTTAACATACTGTCTCCAGCTGCCTCAAATGCTTCTTTCCAACTTTTCACATTCAAGGGAGCCTTTGTCCTCACAACACGCCCACACTCATTAACTAAGTGACGAGCATTATCTACAATTGCTCGGTCAATTTCATCAGGTATTGTGATCTTCAATTTCGATCCTCTCCCTTTAATTTTCATGTCAACCACGTAACTCTTATACATTCCTCTCTTACCTCTTCCTTTGATCTTACTAGTCGCTAATGATCCACAATTGTTAAGACGATTCAAAATTATACAAATGTTAAAATTTATCAAGTATGCCTACAATAATATCTAAAAAAGTTTCTCCACCACTCTTAACTACCTGTATTACTATCTATCTCATCACCAATAACTTGCTCCACTTCGTTCCGAGTGATAATTTGTCGTGGTTGTGGATCTAAAGCTTCATTCACTTGCAAGCCCACTTCAATTCTACTAACAAAGTTGCTTTTTTTCTTTCTTTTACCAAGTACGCCTACAATAATCAATAATCAATAAAATATATAAAAAAACCCATAATTACAAACTAAAAACGTGAAAGTCAAGTTTTCAATAATGTACTTTCATCCATTAAGGTAATGACGCCTTCTGATGCTTGGTCATTCAAGATTGGTGTAGCAGTTTCTTCATGACCTTGAAGATCGTCTCCATGAATTAGGTTATGGTCATTCAAGGTCGGCGCTTCAGTTGTTGGCGATTCAGTTGCTGGCAATTCGGTTGGTGGTGCTTTGTTTATATGGGCTTTATAAGCTGTTCGTTGCTTCTCCAAATCCACAAGAGTAAAGACAATCAAATCAAAGTGAATTCAAAAAAAAAAAAATAATAATTAAATTTGTTGAATTGAAATATAAAAAACTTACTTTTGCTAACTACATGAGCAATCTCATCTGTGATGTGTGGGTTAGTGCTATTATTGAATTGGTCAGCTACATTTTGCTTGCTAATCAATTGCGTCCGACTAGCTTGAACACAACTCAAAAGTTTTCCTGGGGCAATACTTCGACTACATATTTTCTTTCCCCCTCCTCTCCCAACCATCTTTTATCTATTCAGATATTTAGCAAAATTATCAAACAAAAATTAGCTTCAACAATAAACAATATATTTCAAGATAGAGCGGAAAAGATAAATAATATATTTCAAGATACAACATAAAATATTAAATAGTAGTTGAATTGTTCATATAGATACCACGAAAGATAATAGTGAATGTAAACATTGTACAACATAACATAATCAAGGACAAAATCAAAATCAAATTTCTTCTTCAACTTCACTCGATTCCTCAAAGACTTCAATTTCACCATCATTAATGAAATTGTCATCTCCCAATATTTGTGTAACCATTTGCACTACTTGTTCTCCTTTGTAATCCATAAACATATTTGTAGCCAACGATGAACTAACTCTGAAATTGTCAGTATGTACGATATTACTACATTCAGCTTCCACCTCTACTTGTTGAAAGGCATCTACATCTATATCCTCCTTATCTAGATCACTAGAACTCATATTATACAAATCCCTTGGTTGTGCTTTTATAACAAATGCCCAATTCTCATTGTGTTCATCTTCAAAGTAAAATACTTGCTCCACTAGGGATTCTAGCACATACACATCATCCGTCTTCAAAAGTCTATTCTTATTCACACTAATCAAGCCATGCTCATCTACCTTATACCCTCTACCAAGGTTTAGTACATCAAACCAACTGCATTTGAATACAAATACATGATTTTCTCCAAGATAACGCACTTGATATATGTCTCCCAAAACACCATAGTATTCCTTATCTGAAGCATCATCACCACGCACCATGACACCTGAATTTTGTGTTTCCCTATTTTCTGACCTATCACTGGTGTGGAAACGAAAACCATTTACAACGTATGTTGTGTAACGCCCTACAACTCTAAAAGGACCACAAACCAAATTATACAAGTCTTTATCACAGCGTCCAAGTTCATGAATTTTTCGTACCTAAATGAACAAATGTACACATATACTTTATTAGCAAAGTGGCTCACTGGACAAACTTAACAAGGAAACCGTTTACAAAGTATTACTTAAAAGCTTTCTTACTTGATTTTGTATCCATTTGGAAAATTGTTCTTTGTGCCTCCGTTCTACATTTCTTGGACATTCCTTCTCCAATTCCAACTTGTGTTTTCTATGACACCACATAACAACAAATAAAACTGACTTATGTAGCCTAAAATATACTATACGATTCAAACTAATAAAACACAAGGAATAAAAAAAGCTTACTGGACAAACTTAATAAGTGGATCATAGTTTTGAAGAATATAGAAATGGATTCGATCACACTCCAGATGATCTAGATGTTTTGGTGTGCTCCCCCCAATGGTATATCCAAGTGGTCTAAAAACCTCAAGGTTTGATTTTAAGGTATCCTCTTCTATATCTTCATCGTCATTTCTTGCTTTACGATTGAACTTAGTGTCAATGTCACTCATGTACCTAGAGCAGAATGTTAAGCATTCATCTGCCAAATAACCTTCAGCAATGCAACCTTCTGAATGTGCTCGATTTCGAATATATGATTTTAATGTTCGGAGATACCTAATAGAATAAGACATGTTATGTTAGTATGTGATTAATTGATAAACATGAGTATACTTCTTAAAGAAAATGTATACCTCTCAATAGGATACATCCACCAATATCGAACTGGTCCAACAATTTTTGCCTCAGTTGCCAGATGCACAACTAAATGCACCATAACATCAAAAAAAGCCGGTGGAAATATCATTTCCAACTTGCATAAGGTGTAAGGAATTTTTTTTCAAGTTCTTCCAATTGCCCAACACTTATGTTTTTAGAGCAAAGGTCTCGAAAAAAAAAACTTAGTTCAACCAAAGGATCATAAACATCTTTCGGTAAAAACCCACGAAGAGCAAGGGGAAGCAACTGCTCAATAAAAACATGATGATCATGGCTCTTCAAACATGATATCTTTTTTCCATTATCTTTAACACAACGAGAAATGTTTGATAGATATCCATCGGGAGATTTCATTTTTGCGAACATACGACATATTGCAACCTTGGCATCTGACCTCAATGTATATATAGCAATAGGAACACGTACCTTACCATCAACCACTTTAGGATGAAACTTATCTTTGATTTTCATCTTCACCAAATCCAATCGAGCCTTCAAAGTATCTTTGTTTTTGCCTTGTATGCTCATTAAAGTACCCAAGATATTATCAGAGACATTTTTCTCAATACGCATAACATCCAAGTTATGACGAATTTTTAATTTCCTCCAATAAGGCAAGGTAAAGAAAATGCTTTTCTTTTTCCACCCAAACAAGCTATTAGAAGCATCCCTTTTTCTTTTATTCCCTACACTCTTCCCATATTTTGCTTGTGAGAATCGGCTATAATGTTGTAATACATCTTCCCCACTCAATGGAACTGGTGCAACCCCTTTTTCAATTTTACCGTCAAAAGAATTGACATCATTTCTCCACTGATTCATTGGAAGCCAACGACGATGCCCTAAATGACCACCCTTATGCATCAACGAAGTTCGTTTTGTTTCCTTATGACAACATGGACAAGCGTAATAACCTTTGGTAGACCATCCAGACAAATCTGCATATGCAGGAAAGTCATTGATAGTCCAAAATAGTGATGCACGCAAGATGAAATTTGTTTTAGAGTAAGCATCATAGGTTTCAACACCAACCTCCCAAAGCTCCTTTAACTCCTCAATAAGTGGTTGAAGGTAGACGTCCATATTGATTCCAGGACTTGTTGGACCAGGAATTAGTAAAGATAACATAAATGAATAAGGTTTCATGCATAACCAAGGAGGAAAATTATAAGGGATAAGAACCACTGGCCATATGCTATGTTGTGAATTATTGAAAGGTTGAAAGCCATAACAAGCTAGTCCAAGTCTAACATTTCGCACCTCTTTAGCAAATTCACTATACTCTTCATCAAATGATTTCCATGCAAAGGAATCAGATGGATGTCTCATTGTATCATCCACCGCACTCGCATTGTCATCCTCTAAAAACTTATCATCCTCCTCTTCCCCAGAAAGAGCATCATCATCTATGATCCTATCACAATCATTCATTCTATATGTTTTAGTAGCATCCCTTTCTTTGTGCCAACGCATGTCTTTAGATGTCTTTCTACACATGTACAACCTTTGTAGTCTAGGCTTCAATGGAAAATATCTTAGCACTTTTCTAGATATCTTTACCCCCTTAGAAGAGTTTTCCTTTTCTTGTTTCCACCTTGATAAACCCAAGTGGGACACTCAATCAATTTTTCATGCTCTTTCCAATAAAGAATACAATCATTTTCACAAGCATCAATCTTATAATAATCAAGGCCCAAGTCTTTAATGAGTTTCTTATCCTCGTAATAAGAAGTTGGAAGGTTAGCTCCATAGCCTTGACGTTCTAATTGGAGTAAACTATCAAAAGAGCTATCACACCAATTATTCAAAACCTTTAAATGTAATAATTTAACAATATATGACAACTTAGACATTGTTGTGCCATGCATTGTTAATGGTTCTTGGTACTCCTCCAAAAGTTTGAAAAACTTTTTTGCATTCGCATTAGGTGTCTCATACTCCTCAACATTATTTAAAGCCTCTTCAACACTCCCAACATTCATAGCACCAACTCCACATGCATCTTGCAACATTGTGAAACCACTATCAGTGTCCTTCGACTCATTAACATCATCCCCATCACTTAATTCAACTAATTCTTCCCCGTGAAGTTCCCAAAAAGTGTACTTCTCATACATTCCTCTCTTAAGCAAGTCTAATCTTACATCACAGTTGTTTTTAAGAAATATATTGCGACAACTATTACAAGGACACCTAATAGTACTACTCTCTCGATCATCTTCTCTTACTTTGGAAAGAGCAAAATTCAGAAACTCATCAACACCATTTACATATTAAATAGATGAACGATCTTTTACTTTGACCCATGCCTTATTCAAAACCATTTCCTATATTTAAAGTTTATAATAATTAAGTTATATAACATTCAATAATATCACCCAAAACTCCTTGTAATGTTGTTAACAATTAATACAAGAACAAGAACAATTTAACTTGTAGAACTATTTAATTTCAAGTTGTTTGAAGAACAATTTAACAATTTAACAAGAACAAAACCAATTTAAAGTCTAGAAACAAACACAAGAAAATAAAGAAAGAAGCATACGTGAATCAATTATCAAAATGTCTAACAACACTTTCTTTAAAATGTTGCTTATTATCAAAATGTTTAACAACACTTTCTTTAAAATAAAGAAAAAAGCATTAGATCATTAATAAATGTAGCAAAAGATTTTTCAATTAAGTAATATTCTTCACTTACAGCTGCTAATGGGTTAACCACAGACAAGTAATATTTTTTAATCAAGTAATATTCTCAGATCAAACGGTGGAGATAATCAATTAATATTTGTGGAAGAAATTAATAAACTTTTTTCTATTGCAATTTTTTCCTACTGCCATTTCTTTTGCAATTTCATCTTTGAATTTCTTCTTTTAACACCTCAAATTAGAAGGAAAAAAAATGAATTGGACTAAAGTTCAGTGAGCTACTGATTTCCTTATAAAACACAGGTCAAATAATTCCAATCAAATGCCTAAGAGGTCATGGAAATGCATAACTTTCTCGCTATGAAACACAAAAGGCAAAACTAATTTTAGGCCTACCGTTATCCAAACCCCATTCAATACAATCCATCTAGAAAATTTGAAAAAGAATTACTTCCAATACAATCCATTAAATACAAATCCCATTCAGTACAATCACAATATTTAATGTTTGATGGAAATAACACAAAACCACAATTTCTTCTTTTACTACCACTGGTTTATCTAAGAAACCACAGCAAATTTTTTTCCCAGAAACAAGAAACAAGAACGACTCATTTTCTAAGGTAACCAAGTAACAAGAACAAAGTTAAACAAGAAACAAGAACAAGAATAAATTAAAATCAAATTTCAGCAAACTAAAATCAAACAATTGCAGGCGGCAGACCCGGCCCTCTAGTGTTTGCCATTTTCTCAGGCGTGGGTTTATCTAAGAAACAAGAACAAATTTCAGCCCCAATAGATCTTTGGGTGTTTATCTAAGAAACAAGAACAAATTTTCCCAGAAAAACAACAAATTTTCCGGAAACAAGAACAAGAACAAAAAATTCAATGAAAAAACCAAAAAACTCACCAGGTGTCGGCAGAGACCCTCCGATGTGTGCGCGACCTGAAACTTCGGTGTCTTGTGGCTTGAAGCTTTTGGCGGCAGGTGTGAGGGAAAGGGTTAATCGTGGGTTTGTGAGAGGGAAAGGGTTTTCGTGGGTTTGTGAGAGGGAAAGGGTTTTCGTGGGTCTTGGGTTAATTTGAGAGGGAAAAGCAAAAATGAAAATGTGTGTTTTGGGACTAAGGTATCCAAGTCGTTGCTAAAAATTATAATTATAAGAGTTTTTGCAACGCTTTTATTGTATCTGTATGTTTAATGATTTTTTGCAACAATATATACAGTTACGAATTATTTATTAAACTTTAATAACCAAATTTTTCGTTGCAAAAAAGTGGCTTATAACGGGAAAATTTTTTAAGTGGTGGGAAAGTTAATTTTTTTTTATGGCAACGATTATTTAGCAACAACAAAGGATTTCGCAACAACATGTATTTTCCGCAACGAAAAAAATATAGTCGTTGCTAAAACTTGTTGCTAAAAATGATTTTTCTTGTAGTGTTAATTTTATAGAATTTTTTTGTGGGCAAGAGTTTGATGGATGAATTGAACATATTTATAATTTAGGGTTTGAAGTGTGATGAGAAATTATGGGTTGTGTGTTGATTCTGTATCAATGTTATTTAATCTTATTGTGGGTGATAATTAAAGATGTTATTTGTTAACAATGAAGTGATTATGGTTTAATTTAGGGATGAAATTTTAATGGTGTGTGCAATTATGTTCTATGTTGGTGGTGTGATGATTAATTGGATAATTTCATAGGTTGTTTTAATGCCTAATTGTGTTTGTTATGATAATAATAGATTTGGGGGGGTAATCGTCGTTAATTGTTAGTGAATTAATTGTTGAAAATTACTAATACCTTTATGAGGTTGTTGAGGTTACAAATCCACAATTTTAATAAGTCATGAGCATAGTGTCTAACTTATTGTTGAGAGTTACTAAATGTACTTGTTAATGTTTTGATTGTAATTCTTCTAACTTCGGTGAATATAAATAATGATGTTCTGACATGATATCTTTAAGAATTGTCTTCATCATCATACTAATGGCATATTAACATTGTAAGATTTAAGTGCGATTTATTATATTCTTTTGAAGTGACGTGAATAAATATAACTCACATTTAATTGATGCAAATGAACGATTCTCATAATCCTAGCCTTTTGTTCTTAAATTGATGGAAGACTTGTGTTGTCGTTGAGTTAACGATCATGACTTGTATTGGATGATTTTTGTAACTTTTAGTCGTGCCGTGACGCTTACAGGTATGTACACGTGGTAATTAACTCTTGCATGTATCTTGCATTGTATATTTATCGATATTGAATTGTTTTAAAATATATAATGTACACTATCTATGAATCGTCGTCGAATGAAATATCAAAGTTATTGATTATATGATTTTCAAGTTTACTAATAGAGAACGATGCTAGTATGCTAAATGTTTGGTAATGATTTAGAATGAGAATGATTCCCTTGTTATTGAGATTGGTTATTATTTGTTTGAAAGGGAGCGAGTCCCTTATTAATGATATCGTTTATTGTTAGTTGGGAATAGTGAATGGCTTCCTATTGTTGTTATTGATTATTGCTAGTTGAATGAGAACGATTCCCTTATTGAGGAGCTTAACTTACGTTAGTTGAATGGGAATGATTCCTTTGTTATTGAGATTGATTTATGTTAGTTGAATGGGGAATGATCCCTTTATTAATGTGGTTGAGGTATGTTTTATGAATGGGAAGGAGTCCCTTAGTGATGGAGTAAGCAAGTGTTGGACAAGGTGAAATGGAATGGGAATAAATCCCTTAGTGATGGAGTAGGAAAGTTGTTGGTTGTAATGGGAATAAGTCCCTTATTAATGAGATACCAGATTTGTTCGAATATTGTGGCTCCCCTGGTTAGGGTGCCCCAGTGGGTTTAGTTCCCAGAGGTAGGACCATCTATATATGGTCACTATACGGGGGTATGTTCATACTTTACCATTTCACGCCGGAATGGCCCATCACCGCCCTTGGTTGAGGTGTTGCCATGTGGGCCTTGCAAACCCTATGGTGGCCTCTAGTCACATATGTTTAGGTATGCTGGCTCCACTGGTTTGGTACCCCAGTGGCTTTAGTTACCGGAGGTAGGATCATCTATATATGGTAGCTGTACGGGGGTATGATCATACTTTTCCATTAGGCGCCGGTATGACCCATCACCGCCCTTTGGTTGAGGTGTGGCCATATGGGTCTTGCAAACCCCAATATGGTGGCCTCTAGTCACATATATATAGATATTTGAAAGTGGTTAAGCTCTGGGTTCAACTGATACAGAGAAGTTATGAAGTCGAAAAGAAGTGAGAAAAATGGAATTGATAGTGAAAAGTAGGAACTGATGTCCAGTGGTTATGATTGGCACTTGGAGTGTTGTGAAATCACCCTCATATTATAATATACTTTATTGATGCTAATTATGCCTTATTATGATATAATGTTAAATATTGACGTGTGCTGTTTGTTTTCTGTGTTGATGGCTCGCCTTTGATGGCCCTGCTATGACGCATTGGTCTATGATCTTACGTTGAGTAGCGGGGACATTATAGATAGACATTATAGGTGATGGAGCTTCCATGCATTGCATACGGGGGGAATGAGTGAGAACGTTGAAGCGTGCAATGTTATATTTATTTTTGACGCTTTTGTTTATGTTTTTGGTTTGAGGAACATGTTGTCCTTTTTTGTATATTTTATCTCCGCTGCGTAGTTTATAAATTGTATGGTTTTAAAGAGTCTCGTCAGTCCAAAACGCAAGCGCTGACACAGGAACCACGATCCATGCTTGGCATGTTGATTTGAGAAGCCGGCAATGAATCGTTTCGTCATGATATAGTTTTGATAGGCCGTTGATGCCTTTGTTGTATTAGATTTTAAATATCTTTTGGTTTTTCTATAAAAGGCGCACAGTTTTAGGGTAGATGTTAGAAAAAAAAGATGATGATCAAGAATAATGTGAACTCTTATTATTGATTACAATCACTGTGATTTACTATGAAGATACAATGCTCTTTTATAAGAGAATCACAAACTACAATAGCTTACACTAGTGGAAAAAACCTCAAAGGCTGCGGTTTGTAGCCCACTAAAGGTTGCGGTTTTGGATCCAAGCACTTGTGGTAGCAGCTGATAGTATTAAACAATGGATGCGGTTAAAAAACGCAGCAAGAAATATAGTCATGGTCTCCGGTGTGGGATTGTGTGGCTCGGGTGTGCTACGGGTATGAATGGGCTGGTGTGCTACGGGGGTAACGGGCTCGGGTGATGGGTCCACCGAAGCCTTAGGATCCCCATGTTGACTTTGTTGGTCTTCGGCAATCAAATTTGCCAAGTCAACAGTGGGTGCTCCTATCTTCTGCAACAACGATGCCAACTTGTCGAGAACGTCCTTTGTCACTTGTGCTCTGACATTGGCTGTGATATCGGCTGTGATTTTTTCCTTGAGTCGTTTCTCTACTTCATCAAGTGATGGCATCGTTCTGGATCGAGTAGCAACGCACTCATTGCCGAATGCCTTCCTTACGCCCACCCGGACGCCTCCTTTGCCGACTACCCGCCCTTGATGGTCTTTCCCTAAGACAATATGCAATGCATCAACATTGCCTCTTGGGGTGAACTCCCCCGTAGTTTCTTTTTCCTTCCAGCCCATCTGTTCAAATAAAAACGCTCAATTAGTTTAAGTATTTAACAAATCAAGAATATACTTAAATAATATGAAAACTCACCACAGCATCCGCAATCTTCTTCGTTCCCGGATCGGGAATGGTAAATTTACCACTTTCATCTCGAGCATGAAGCCCGCGGTACCAGTCCCGCACCCGATCAGAAGTATTCACGGATGCGGAGGTAGTCGTAGATGAGTTCGGAGCTGGACTCTGATTGGGGTATAATCCCGCATCCACCCACTCTTTTCGGACCTCATCATACGTTATTGGGCCCATGTGATGGTAAAACGTTCTTTTCTTTGCTGACTCGGAAGCTTTACCACGCTTTTCCTAATTAATCAACAGAAGTCAAATGTCATATATTATTAGTTTAATAATGAAATCAAAAGAAGTAAATTAAAATGAAAAGCTATAATATGGAATACTTACAACTTCATTCAGAGTTGTTTTTTTGGCAACAAACGCCTCCCAATCATTCTTCGATATGTCAGGCCATATCTCATACGGCATCTTTGAAGGTGCTTCTTCTCCACCTTTGTTTCCCGTTTTGACCTTCTTGGTCTGACGGTGACTCTTCTTTTTAATCCAGCGAGCTACGAGCTTGGATTTGAAATCTCTGAATCTTTCAGAAACATCTGAAAGAAAAATACTCTTATTTTCTTCGTCGTGCTCGATGTGAAAAAGATTCTACAAAAGAAAATTATAATTAATAATTAATGTCAATTCAAATAATTTGAAAATTATGTTTGAGCTTCAAAACAGTTAAAAACGCAACTTAACTCTTAATTTCAAGCATATGACAATTATTTTCGATTCTAACTACTTCAACACAATAACATATACCAAATAGTGTTGTGTGCCAAGTTTCATGCATAACAAACCAAGTTTAAGCTATTTTACGCGCGAAAGTGACAAAAATCCTTCAAAACCTTTAAAAAGGCAACTTAACACTTAATTTCAAGCATATGACAATTATTTTTTATTCTAACTACTTCAACACAATAATATATACCAAATAGTGTTGTGTGCCAAGTTTCATGCATAACAAACCAAGTTTAAGCTATTTTACGCGCGAAAGTGACAAAAATCCTTCAAAACCTTTAAAAACGCAACTTAACACTTAATTTCAAGCATATCACAATTATTTTTGATTCTAACTACTTCAACACAATAACATATACCAAATAGTGCAGTGTGCCAAGTTTCGTGCATAACAAACAAAGTTTAAGTTATTTTACGCGCGAAAGTGACAAAAATCCTTCAAAACCTTTAAAAACGCAACTTAACACTTAATTTCAAGCATATGACAATTATTTTCGATTCTAACTACTTCAACACAATAATATATACCAAATAGTGTTGTGTGCCAAGTTTCATGCATAACAAACTAAGTTTAAGCTATTTAAATATATTTTCGATTCTAACATAAAAATATATTTAATTTGTTTTGTTTGTGAAGGAGTACCTACTAACGGATTATCACTAACTCTGTTACTTTTTTAATTTAAAAAAAATATATTTAAAAACCTAAAGCTAAGGCACGTGAGTTTTGAGCATAAAAAAATAGTAGCATTCTATTTCTTCCCCAATTCATTTAGGGCTTCAATTCCCTTCCTTCAAAAGACTAAGGAATGATTAAATCGGTTAATGGGTTTTGTTTGGCATTAAAAACAATAGCAATGGGTTAATGGCATAAAAAAACAGTAGCAACGGGTTAATGGGTTTTGAGCATAAAAAAATAGTACTAATATGAATCATTATGTTCATTACAATTCAACAAAGCTTCAATTACACTAGATTTTCGAACAGTAGCAACAATTTTCGTGTGGCTTAGATGAACAAGAACAGTAGCTTCAATTCCAACAATTTTCCTTAAAAAAAACTAAACCCTAAATTATAATTAAAAAAAACTAAAGCTTTAAAAAATTATACCTTGAAGATGAACAAGAACCAATGAAGCCCAAATTTTGTGTGGGTTAGAGCTTGAAGAAGAAGAAGAACAGTCGTATGAAGAAGAAGAAGAAGAACTAATGAAGAATAGTTGCAATTTTTCGTATGAAGAAGAAAAGGTTTTGGGTTAGAGCTTGAAGAAGAAGAAGAAGAACAGTCATATAATGAAGAAGAAGGAAATGGAACAGTATATGAAAATATGAACATTACTAAAGTGTTAATATTTGAGGCGCGTTTTTGGAAGCCACTATTGGCTGCGGACAAATGGTCAAACCGCAGCCATTGATTGTTAATTTTTTTACATTGGTTGCGGACATAACGAAACCGCAACCATTGAGTGAATTTTTTTTTATATTTGGGCTATTGGCTGCGGACATGGGTCAAAACCGCAGCCATTGATGTTTTTTTTTTACCTAAATTTAATTGCTCCTATTAGCTACGTATATATAAAAACTGCAGCCAATTAGTAGCAGCCAATAACTTTTTTTCCACTAGTGTTAACTAGAGTTTAACTAAGGCTATTCTAACAACTTATAATTCTGTTATAACAAACTCTCTATAGTTAACAAATACACATGTGCTATAAATCAGGACCCTTGATAAAGATAAATCTCAGCCCTTGATATAAAGATGCACAGATCAAGCTCCAATTGATAGCCTAAAGACACGGATCATCAGAAGTTGTTGCACCATTGATCTGCTGTTGTTGCACCACTGATTTGTGATCTTCTACTGCTGCTGCTCCATTTATTTGATGTGCTAATGCTTGGTTTCATGAGATGAACATGTATACATCTTAACCCCCGCCCCCCCCCCCTCCCCCTCCCAAACTAGGGGTTTGCAAACACCTAGTTTGCTAAGAAGCTCCTTAAAATGTTCAGAGGCAAGAACTTTTGTGAATAAATCTGCAATTTGTATCTTTGTAGGGAGATATGAAAGATGTATCAAACCTTCTAATACTTTTTCTCTTGTAAAATGGCAATCAATATCAATGTGCTTAGTGCGCTCATGAAACACGGGATTCTTGCCAATGAATATAGCAGATTGGTTATCACAAAAGAGTGTAATACATTTTTGGATAAGAATGTTAAGCTCTTCTAGCAATCTAAGTATCCATGTAACTTTGGATGCAACATTGGCCATTGCTCTATATTCTACTTCTGAACTAGAACGTGACACAGTGTGTTGTTTTTTACTTTTCCAACTGATAGGAGAATTGCCTAGCATCATGACATATCCTGTAATGGACTTCCTAGTGTCTACACAAGATCCCCAGTCTGAGTTAGAGTATGCTTGTAAAATAAGTATGTCTTGACTTTTTAGTTTGATGCCTTGTCCACAAGTTGAATATACATAATTTAAGGTATGGAGAAGAGCTCTCTAATGAGAAGACCTAGGATTTCGCATGAATTGACTCAGAGTTTGCATTATATATGTTAGATCTGGTCTTGTATTAGTCAAGAAGTTTAACTTTCCCACTAGGCTTCTATAAAAAGTTGGATTCTCCATAAGGATCCCATCATTAGCAGATAATTTTGTATTAAGTAGTAAAGGAGTAACAACATTTTTGAATTCTTTAACACCACTAGCCAAAAGTAATTCCTTTGTAAACTTTTGTTGTGTGAGAGTAATGCCATCTTCTTGACGACTTACTTCGATCCCAAGGAAATAATGTAAATCTCCTAGATCTTTTATTGTGAAGGCATTATCTAAATGTCCTTTGAATGATTGAATTTCATTAATATCATTCCCTGTGATGATAATGTCATCATAGACAGCTATAATAGTACTTTTTCATTTTGTTTCTTTAAGAAAAGGGAGTAGACTTTTTTTGACTAAACATACCCCAAGGACTTTAATTCAACTAAAATTTTAATGTGTCACTGTCTAGACGCTTGTTTAAGACCATATAGAGATTTCTTCAAAAGACATACTTGATAGAGTTATGAGATAACCCTTCTGGTATCTTCATATATACTTCTTCATGTAAAATCTCCATGAAGAAAAGCATTATTTATATCTAATTGATGAACTTTCCATTTTGAGTTGGCTGCTATAGCTAAGATACATCTTATAGTAGACATTTTTACCACTGGTGAAGAGGTCTCTTCGTAGTCTATGCCATGTTTCTGATTGTATCCTTTTGCGACCAGCCTAGCTTTTAAACTTTCCAAAGTTCCATCGGACTTCAATTTTACCTTATAAACCCATTTACACCCAATGGCCTTTTTACCTTTAGGAAGGTTTACAATTTCCCAAGTCTTGTTTTTATTCAAAGCTTCAATTTCCTTTTCCATGGCTTTATCCCAATCAAGATTTTGACTTGCTTCTTGGTATGTGTATGGTTCTATGAATTTTTCTTGAGATAGCACAACTTCTTTATATTGTTTGGATAAATTTTCATTTTGAATGATGTTAAACCATGATTGCTTTTGGCTTGCACAAGCATAGTCTTGCAAATACCTAGGAGTGAAAGTTTTTCTTGTTGTTCTCCTTTGACCTTTTGGGCTTATTAGATTGCAACTAATCATATTATCTTTCTTAGATGATATGTCATTGGTATTTTCATTTCCATTCTTTGGGAGAAAAAATTGTTTTAAGGGTTCACCATCCATTTTTTAGTAGTGAAAGGGAAACAATTTTCATGAAATTTTACATCTCTTGATGTAAAAACCTTCTTTGTTTCAAGGCAATAGAGTTTATAAGCCTTTTGTTTTTTAGAAAACCCTATGAACACACTTGGTTGAGCTCTTGGCTCAAATTTTATTCTTTCTTTCTCTACTGTTGATGCATAACATAAGCATCCAAAAGTTCTCATCATTTCATAAGATGGTTTCTTTTTGTGTAGCCTTTCATAAGGTGTATCATTATTAAGAATGCTTAGAGGCATTTTATTGATAGTGTGCACAACACTTTCAACACAATCTCCCCAAAAACTAATTGGGACTTTTGATTGGAAATAAAAAGCTCATGACACTTCAAGTAAGTGTCTATGCTTTCTCTCAACTTGATTGAAGTTGTATGCCTTTTTCATTGTAGAAACACAAAGTTTCTCCTTGTGATAACTCTTTGGCATTATCGGTTCTGATCATTTTTATTTATGTTTCAAATTGCGTTTCAACATATGAATAGAAGTGTTTGAAACAGAGCAAAAATATCAGACTTATGCTTAATGAGAAATATCCAAGTGTATCTAGAATAGTCATCTACGATAGTAATGAACATGGTACACTTTGTTCTTGTTGGAGATCTCAGAGGTCCCCAAATATCTACATGTAAAAGTTGAAAAACTTTTGTAGTTTTAATGTGACTTTTATAACAAGACATTCTATATTGTTTTGCCAAGGGGCAAATTGTACAAAAAAAAATTATTCTCAACTACTTGTGCATCAAGATCAGGTAGGATGTGCTTCATTTTATTAGGAGGTAGATGTCCTAGCCTCAAATGCCACATCTTAGCATTCTTGGTGGAAGTTGTTTTATGCATAGTAGCTGGCAACATAATTGTTATCTTGGATGTGTTGGCAGCAGCTTTTGTAGTAGACTTATTTGTTCTAATATTGTGCACATTAACAAGTAGCATAATTGTTGTCTTGGTCCTGTTAGTATCTAGTTCTGACAACCAAGCAGCAGATTTATCTCCTTGGTTTGTTTGGAGGTAATACAGTCCCCTTATGCTTTTACCAAGAAGCAAATGCCTCTTCGAGTGCTCCTGAACAACACAATCATTAGCATTAAAGAGAACACAACAATCAAGATCAGTACATAATTTTTGCACGGAGATTAAATTGTAGTTGAAATCAGGGATGTACAAAACTTCTTTCAAGCATATTCCACTTTTCAAGCTTATGTTCCCACTATATTTTACTTTTATTCTTCTTCCATCAGGGACTATGACAGAATGTTGTTTTTGAACTAGTGGTTGCATAAAATCAAATAATCTTGGTTGACAACACATATGATCAGTTGCTCCTGAATCTATAATCCAATCTAAACTACTTTTGTCAAGGTTTTTCATACCTGTTAATTGCGCAACATTGGATGTGTGGGACTTCTTGAACCTCAGAGATGATTAGACCTTTGCCATTTAAAATGCTCATCAAGCTTGAATATTGTTCTTCTGTGAGTTTTGTTTCAACATGTTTATTCCCTTATTCATCAATATTATTGATGCTAGTATTGGCTTTGCTAGCTTGTTCCTCATCTTTCTTCCATGTGTTATTCTTGAATCTTGGTGGATAGCCATTTATCTTCCAACACTTATCCATAGAATGCCCTTGTATTTTGCAATGATCACAATATAGAGACTGTCTCTTAATTCCAGAATTCTTTGATTTCGGTTCATGATATCTTCGTTTTTCAGCCCTATGAGCCATATTGAAATCTTGCAAGTCATCGTGCTTTCCAATGTCTTGATGTACTTGTTCTTGAATCAAGATCCCATACACCTCAGAAAGTGTGGGTAATTCCTTTATTATGATCAAACTACTTCTAGTTTGCTTGTATTTAGGGTCCAATTTCATGAGGAATTGGATGATCCTACTTTTTTGTTGATTCTTGAGAATCTTTTGTGCAAGTTGACACTCACAACCCGAACATGTGCAAAGAGCAATAGGGTCAAGAGCATCCAACTCATCCCATAGGCCCTTGATTTTGGTGAAGTAGTCTTCAATGCACATGTCTTGTGATTGAAATGTCTTGCTAAGTTCTTCTTGTATGGTAAAAAATTGGGCACTTGATGATTGGCCAAATCTTTGTTCAAGTTCCTCCCACACTTCTTTAGCTGAGTTTAACCACAAGATGGTCTTTGAAATTTTCTCATCAACAGCACTTAACAACCACCCAATGATAACGTCATTAACCCTATCTCATGCTCCAGCAAGATCTTGATTATGTATGGGTCTTTTAACGTTTCCATTGACGAAACCCAATTTCTAAAAGAAAATTTTACAAACGAAAATGTAAAACGAAGTAATTAAACAAATTTACAAACTAAGTTAAAACAAATTATTAATAAACTACTAAAGTACAAATTTAATAATACAAATTAATAATAATTAATCATAATACAAGTTAGAAATAAGTTAGCAAAACAAATTAACTATTTAGTTAGGCAAACAAATTAATACTAAAGTAAGCTCATCCATTATTGCATACTAAGTAAACTCATCCATCTCCTAAATATCATGTCTATTTTTTACTGACCAGATTCCTACCGATTTTTGGTCGGAAAATGGTCGGAAAATTTCCGACTAAAATTTAGTCGGAAAAAAAATTATATATAACTTTTTTATTTCTAATTTGAAATTCCGACCAAAAACTAATTTAGTAGCAATTTAGTCGGAAATTCCGACAAACGCCTGTCAGTCGGAAAGTTTGTCGGAAATTTCCGACTTTTTGGGGTTAGTCGGTGGGTTTTAGTCAAAAAATGCATTATTTTTGTAGTGATGGAGACGAATTAGGAGATCATTATCATCATCTTTTAATTGATCTCTATTTCGTTTCTTTAATGGTAAAATTCGCCATGATAAATCCAACGTACATATCCTCGGACAATTCCATTATGGTGTGTTTGGTAATTTGGAATTCATTTCGAAATATTAAATTGGCCCAAATACTATGTTTGGAAAATCTTGAATTTGGAAAATGTGGAATTGAATTAATTCTACATAGAAGTTCATTAATAATGTAAAATTGGTCAAATATTAAAATTTGCAAATATCAAGTGTTTAGGTGTCATTTACAATTCTTGAATTTAAATACCAAATTTGAATTCCCTATTATCAAATGAATTCTATGTTGTCAAACACTACCTTAAGTAACAAATCACTAAAGTAGAGCTGTTGAGATGAAGTGTATTCGAGAAGGAGAAGGATAATGTCTAATAAGAACAAATAAATTACCGCTGAAAATTCATAAGAACAGATCGAACTTACCGCTAAAAGTTACGAAGAACAGATCGAAATTACCACTGAAGGAATAGCGTTGAGCACTAAAGAACTTCTAAATCCATGAATCGTTTCTTTTAGGGAAAGGTTACTTTTGAAGAACTTCCTTTCGGGGTTAACTTGGTGTAAATTTGATTTTTTTCCCTCTTCTATTAAAAGCAAATAAATTTTATAAATTTTTTTTCCCTCTTTTATATTTAATTGTTGTAAATTTTCAAAAATTATCTATTTAGGATAATTTTTTTTAAAAAAACAGCTTGAATAATTAATATTGGAAAAAAATTTCATGTTTGCCACATTCTATGGCATAATTAGAGGCACAAATTCTTTTTTATCACGATAAATTTATACCCATGGCATAATCTATAGCACCAGTTCTTGTTTGCCACCATATATATTTACCCGTAGCTTAATTCGTGGCACAAGTGATTGTTTGCCACAATATAGATTTACCCATGGCATAATTCGTGGCACAAGTGTTTGTTGACAACAATATTTAATCACCCGTGGCATTATTTGTGGTACAAGTGCTTGTTCGTCGTAGTATATAATTACCCGTGGCATATTTCGCGGCACAAGTGCTAGTTTTCCATGGTATATATTCACCCATGGCACAAGTACTTGTTTGCCACAGTATATAATTACCTCTGGCATAATTGGTGGCACAAGTGCTTGTTTGCCACAGTATATGTTTACCCGTGGCTTAAATTTTAACAAGCATTTTGATATTTTCTTTAAATATATTTTTCTTGTGGCAAGATCAAAACTTGCAACGAATTTTTAATTCTCATAACATAATTAGTGGTACAAGTGATGAATTATAGTAGAGGAAGAGAATTTTTAAGAGTTGGAGTGTGTAAGTAAATGTGTAAGTGATAAGTGTAGAATAAGGTTAACTTGTGTAAGAAATTGGTAGTAACTTGTATAAGTGATGAACTCCATGGGGTTAAATAGATGGATTTTAGTTCATTAGATTTTTTTTCTAATTTGTACAAGTGAATATGCTTTAGAATAATGGACAGATTTAATTAAGTTAGAAAATTTTGTGGAAAACTATAATTAAAGTTAATAAAAAGATCGCTAAGTTTTAGGTATAAAATAATTAAATCAAAGTTATAAGGTTAAAATAATACGTAGAAAAGTTAGTTTAAGAAAAGGAAATTAAAACGTCATTTTTTAAAAAATCCGTAAATATAATAATAAAAATCTACTTTTCGCAATATAAAATAGGAAAAATTACCTAGAATAATCCAAACTATTCATGATTTTCCTATAATAATCCCACCCATTGATTAACCGTGAATAGTCCCAACTTTGAGGTGTATTTTCCTAGAGTAAACTTGGGTAACCCAATAACTTAGGAAAATATTTTTGAATATTAATTTAATTTATCTTTTTTGAAAATAAATTAAATATTAATTTAAAATTAAATATTAATTTAAAATTAGAAAATATTTTTGAAAATTTACATAAAAAGTTCTAAATAATAAAAAAAATCATAATGTTTTTATGAATATTTTTTTTACATTTTTTTCGACATTTTATTTTAATTTATCTTTTTTTTAAAAAAATAAAGTTTGCTACAGCAAGTCATCCGATCACCCGGTTTACTCTAGGAAAATGTGAAATAGCCTAAACCAGCATAAACGGTAATATAATACTGTCTACAAGGCACAGCGGAAGACTTATAGAAGTCTGGGCTGAATCCGACCTGTGGCTCGATAGCCACAGCAAACCAATATCAGAGTATTTAAAACTTTTTACATTGATACTATTTACAAAACATTATAAAATTATTACAATTTAATTTACAAATATCTAATTTACAAAATGTGTTTGAAAAAGAAGTCCTCGCCTCGCACGTATCACATAACACATGTAGGCATCCTCTCCACATCAGAGCTAACCTGAAAATGGATCTATCCCCCGTAACCGTAAGGGATAGGCCCCATCAAAGACTGTCAACAATTGAATTGTTGAGTAATCCAACAAACTATTATATTTAGATACAACTCATTTACACACATTCAATCTTTTGCTCATTTGGTATCTCGATATGAAACATTAATTTATCAAAACTCAAACTCTTTTAAAAGATCGTTTGGTATAGAAATAAATACGGCTAAGAACCTTTAGTTCATAACGAATAAAAATAAGGCTAAAAACCTTTAGTTCATAACGAATCAAAACTCGGCTAAGAACCTTTAGTTCATAACGAATCAAATTGCGGCTATAACTTTACAAGTTAATAGCGAGAATCAAAATACGACTATTACTTTACAAGTAAATAGCGAAATTTAAAATTCGGCAAATGAACATATGAACTAATTTGCGAAACAAACAAAACTTTTATATACCAAACTTATTTATTCAAAGCTCATATTAAACACAATAATATAACAACACTTTAAAAACTTGGGAATATATGGATCGTCAGGAAGTAGGCTTGATCTAAATCCTGAGAATACGGGTGATCGTCATCACCGAAATACGGTTCTTGCAAGAACGAAAAGGGATCGGGGGCTCGAGACAGATCCGAAAAGCATTACCTATTATCAAGCTATAGGATTTCACAAGAATCCGGATATAAATATCCGTTGCCAATTCCCAAAAACGGACATTTTTCAATGTCGAACATTTCAATATAAAACGAATCAATAAATTACTTGATTTTCTTTAAAATCAATAACCATAACTCATTTTCATAGTACAATATTTAAAAGCTCATATTTATAAAGCTATGAACATACATAACATAATTTTGATCAAGGATTAAAAGAAAGGTCAAACAAAGTAGAATTCCAAAGTTTCGAACGCCAAAAATTTATACGATTGCTCAAACATCAATAGCAGTAATATCACACCTTATTAAACATAACTTGAACTAAATTAAATTCAAAAGATAATAGTGTTTGTAGGATTACCTTTGAGCAAGTTTAATTTTCACACAATCAACACAAAACTTCAAAACTAATAACCAAAAATCCACTTAAATTGTTGTTCTTTAGTGGGTATCTTGATGGACCTCCAATATGGCTCCTTCTTGATAATACTTCAATTAATCCAACAAAAAGACCTTCTAAAAACATTAAGACAAAGTGACTGGAAAATGATGAGAACTACTTGAATTCTTCTACCCCAACAATACCTACAATCAATATAACCCCACTTCAAGAATGAACAGTAATGCTAAGTTGATCTTAAATACCCAATAAAAAACCAAACACTTGATTGAAATAATTCCCAATTAATCCCATAGCTATTGGATCAAAAATCAAAATCCCAAATCAGTACCATTTCTGGACACAGCATCACTAAAATAGGCATAACTCTCTCATACGGAATGGAATGTGGGCGATTCAAGTGGCTACGCGATCATGACTCAGAGATCTACAATTCTTATGCAGATACCAAAACCCAGAATTGGCCTTAAGAGGCTCAAAATTAGGCAAGAACAGAGAGGACAGAATCTGAATTTTTAAGAACTCTAAATGAACTTTGCTCTTAAACTTTGAAGGTGAATCAAAACCGTTAATTGTAACCACTAATCAAATAATCCCACATGAATTAGAACTCAAAGAGAACCCAAATGACTCAATTAATTACCCAATTAATGTAGAAATTAAACCCAAATAACCATCACTAAACAACATTAAACAAGAACTCAAAACTTAATAAACAAAACTCAATTTGATACTAGAAACATAATTTGGTATCATAATCAAATTTACCTAAATAAATCTAATTCACTCAAACTATAACCCAAAAACAAGATTATAATCACCCAAGTTCAACATGTAGTTTAAACTCAATAATCTTGACAATAACTTAGTCATCACAAACTCAAAGCATAATAAATCATATTTTCAACAAATAACATTATATTGAATCAAAATCATATTCATAAATCAAATGAATCTGATATATAAAATCAATTACTCAAAATCAAACTTTAAAACCTTTACTAATTGTGTCTTACCTCTTTTATGAGCAAACATCCATTAAAACTTGATATATAAGCTTTTTGAAAACCATGGATGAATCAGCTCTTCAATAATCAACTTCATTATCTCTTAATGGAACTTCAATTCACTAAAAGGCTTGACACCTCATACGTTTATGTGTCTATTTACTTTTTACCCTATTTCCATCGTATAACTTACTTTTGTCCCAAATTTAATACGACTAATATCCTTATATAATAAAATATTATTCTGAGTCCATATAAAATAACATACTTCAAATTTTATACCCAAATCAACTTAATTATTATTAATTAAGTTGCTAACGTAGGGGCTGTCTCATTTCTCCTCAAAGTTGGGATTATTCATGGTTAATCAACAGGTGGAATTGTTGAACATTTAGTGTCTAATAATCTTAAGTTTATAATCACTAAGTACTACTAAAGTAGTGGGACAATATGTATTAAAATACTACGTCCAAAAGGAGTTTAAAGGAGTGACTGTTGGGTTGATTCTTAATCCTTGAATTGATTGCATAGGATTCCAATACTAATTACACTCTTAATTTAGAGGTTACAAAGGAATATTTTGGTGAAAAATGCTCATGAATGCCATAGATTAATGGTATTGATTGTGTGATCATCAATATGATCATTAAGAGTGATTAACTGGGTCATGACCCTTAGGCTACACTCTTGTAGTATAAATAGGGCTTGGTGATGAGTACAAAGAAACCACCTTTCTTATTCTCATTCTCTTATTCTCATTCTCTTGTATTCTTTCCAAGAGAGTAATTAACTCTTGTTTAGAACTTCCAATCTTATAGTTTTCTAAACACATTGTTATTAAGTGGCATACTCTAAGTACTAAGAGTGTGTTGTGTTGTTTGTATCTCATTGTGAATTTCCAAGCATCAACCCAAGTACCTTTGTGGGGGAAATATCACAAAAGTAAAGTGATCACACGCCTACAATAAGTATCAAGTTTCCGGGTAACGGTTGTCGTTACAAAGCAATCTTCAAGTTAAATTAGTTTTATTATTTGTAATTTCATTTTGTCATCAACAAAGGGTTAAATACAAATTCCCTTTTGTAATTTTTATTTTGCATTATTAAGTTCTTAATAATCTTTTGTGATATTCTCTTCGGGATGACAACTATTAAGGATTTTACTTCTAAATTTGCTAAGTTTGAAAAGTTTGTCGGTGTTGATTTTCGACGTTGGCAAAAGAGGATGATGTTCCTCCTAACTACTTTGAGCGTGAATTACGTGATAAGTACATTTAAACAGGAGGACTCGAAAAATGAAATTTTTGAGCAAACAAGGAAGAGCAGTAAGTGGGAAAATGATGATTTCATTTGCCGGGGCCATATTCTCAATGGAATGCAAGATTCGCTATTTGATATCTACCAATACCATGAGTCCGCTAAGGAATTATGGGATACTTTGGAGAACAAATATATCTTGTAAGTAATTTTAATTCTTATAAGATGGTAGAAAACCGCCCTATAATTGATCAATTTCATGAGTTGCAAAGAATGCATGGTAACCTAAAATAACACTCTTCGATCTTGGACAACATATTGTTGTTGAGTCTAGCATAAGGATTCAAGAGAATCGGAATGATGAAAATCCTAATGTTGGAACCATCAACATGGTTGCGGAAAGGAGACCAAACTATTCCGGAGAGAAAAGGAAGAAAAATGATTCTTCAAAGGGGAAGGCCATTGTCTCAAATACCGAAAAGGTATGTTGGGAATGTGGTAAGCTCGGACACCGAAAGAAAAATTGCTTTGTTTTCAAGAACAAGAAAAAGAAGGCAAAGGGGAGTGGTCAAGCTTCTACAAGCAAAGACCCTTCAACTCAAGGTAATCTTGCAATTTTGAATGAAAATTCTTCTTTGAATCTTTCTTCAATGAATACTAATTTTAGTGTTGTGCCAGATGATTCTTTGTCTTGGTGGATCGATTCGGGGGCTTCGAGACATGTATATAACTCTACAAGATGGTTCAAAACCTTTCACAAGGTGGTTGATGGGGAGCATCTTTTCATGGGAAACAATGCACCTATCATGGTACAAGGCAAAGGACAAATTGAGATATTGTTTACTTCGGGGAATCTCTTAGTTTTAAGAGATGTTTATTATGCACCCGAAATTAGTAGAAATCTTGTCTCGGGTCCAATTTTAAATCGATTAGGCTGCAAATTAATATTTGAAGCCGATAAGTGTATTATCTCTAAGAATAACTTGTTTATAGGACGTGCTTATAATGGTTTGTTTAAGTTGTCTTTAGAATTTAATAAGAACTCTATATGTAATATTTTAAGCATGAATGATAGGGATGATTTACATTACTTGTGGCATGTTAGATTAGGACATGTGAATTTTGAGAAAAGTTTCTTTTATGTCTAAGCATGATTTAATTCCTATGTGTATTAAATTGTCTAAAAATTGCAAAACGTGTATGTTAAATAAGATCACAAGAATACCTTTTAAAAGTGTTGAACGGAAATCCGGAATTTGGAATTAATCCATTGTGATCTTTGTGACTTTCATGGTACACCATCATTGGGAAATAAAAAATATGTCATAACCTTTATTGATGATTTTTCCAAGTTTTGTTAAGTATATCTTTTACATACAAAAGGCGAGGCTCTTGATCACATTAAGATTTACAAAAATGAAGTAGAATTACAAATTGGTAGTAAACTTAAAAGGTTAAGAACCGATAACGGAGGTGAATATTATGATCCAAATTACTTTCTTTCAATGGGCATTATACATGAAACAACCGGCGGATACACACCACAATCAAATGGTGTGGCGGAGAGGAAAAACCGTACTCTAAAAACAATGGTTAATTCTATGTTATCCTACTCGGGTTTGAGTGATGGGTTTTCGAGTGAAGCAATGTTGACGGCTTGTCACATTCTTAACTGAGTTCCAATGAGAACAAATAAGGAGACTCCTTATGAACTTTGGTACAAAAAGAAACCAAACTTAAGTTATCTTAAGGTTTGGGGTTGTAGGGCTATTGTAAGATTGCCCGGTAACAAAAGAAAGAAACTTGGTGAACAAGGGATTAAATGCATTATTATAGGTTATGCTATTCATTGCGAAACTTATAGGTTTTAACTTTTACGTTATAGAACAAAATGACTATATGTCGATTCATTCGATCATAGAGTCAAGAGATGCAATTTTTAATGAAAATAGATTTTCATCATTGAGTAGACAAAGAAATCTACAAGTTTGTACCAATGATAATGTTGATGATAATCAACAAGGTTCACCTCTAGGTGTTGACAAAAATCAACAACTAGATGAACAAGAATTAGTTAATCCTATTCCCAAAAGGAGTAAGAGACAACGGAAAGCTAAAACCTTTGGACCGGACTTCCAAGTATACTTGGTTGAAGGTACTAGAAGCGTAGTATCTTCTAGTGTTCCATATTTTTTTAATGTGGAAGGTGACCCATTGACTTATAGCGATGCTATGGCCTCACATGAGAGCGCTTTTTGGAAAGAAGCTATTGCAAGTGGATTTTTCGAAAGAAAATGAAGATTGATGGTACTATTGACAAGTTCAAGGCCCGTTTAGTGACACAAGGCTTTAGACAAAAGCATGGTATCGATCATTCTGATACATATGCACCAGTTGCAAGAATAACCACTATTCGGTTATTGGTAGCTTTAGCTACGGTCTATCATCTAGAAATACATCTAATGGATGTTAAAACCGCATTTCTATATGGAGAATCAGATGAGGAGGTTTATATGAAACAACCCAAAGGGTTTGTTTTAGAAGGACAAGAGCAAAAGGTGTGTAAACTTGTTAAATCCTTATATGGACTTAAACAAGCACCTAAGCAATGGCATCAAAAATTTGATGAAACGATTTTGTCCTTTTGATTCAAATTGAATCAAGTCGATAAGTACGTTTATAGCAAATTTGATAACCAGGGTAATGGAGTTATCATTTGTCTATATGTAGATGACATGCTCCTCTTTGGTACTAGTTTAGTACAAGCACAAGAGACAAAAATTGTCTAGATCCTTTCAGATGAAGGATATGGGGGAGGCCGATGTGATCTTAGGTATTAACATCATGAGACAAGGTAACCGTATTAAGCTAAGTCAATCTCACTATGTTGAGAAGATACTTAAGAGGTTTAGTATGCTTGATAAAGCATCGGTCTCTACTCCCATGGAACCAGGTATGAAATTTGCTAAACATAACGGTCAACCAATTTCTCAATTGGAATATTCAAAGGTTATAGGATCTTTGATGTATGCCATGACCTGTACAAGGCCAGACATAGCTTTTGCGGTTGGTAAATTTAGTAGATTTACAAGCAACTCGGGTCCCCATCATTGGATGACGATAAGAAGAGTTAAGATACTTGTTGCGTACCAAGGATTATGGTATAGCTTATAGCGGTGAACCTCCTATTTTAGAAGGTTATTCCAATGCTAGTTAAATCACTAATGAAGAGGATAATTCTTCTACAAGTGGTTGGGTGTTTGTTTATGGGGGAGGTGCCATTTCATGGTCTTCTAAGAAACAAACATGTATAGTTGATTCTACTATGTTAGCAGAGTACATAGCTCTTGCTTCAGCGTCTAGTGAAGTGGAGTGGTTAAGGAATCTCATGTTTGAGATACCCTTGTTACCTAAGCCAATTTCACCGGTGGCGATTGATGCGGATTGCATGACGGCTTTAGGTAGGGCTTATAGTCAAGTGTATCATGGTAAGTCTCGTCATATTGCTCTTAGGCATAGCCTAGTGCAAGGACTTATCACTAATAGGGTCATAACTTTTGACTATGTGAACACTAAGTTCAATGTGGCGGATTCGTTTACGAAAGCCATGAATAGGGATTCAATTGAACAAGTGTCAATTGAAATCGGTTTATGTCAATAAAGATCATTTGGAAAAGTCCAATTCACACATGAGTAACATCGTGTCTTGAATTCAATGTGGTAAAGTCCTTTTGATTTTTATAAGCAACAAGTTTAATGACCCATCGTTGTTTTGGACCGTGATGAACGAGGTAGTCGTCCATTGAAAGTTCTCAATATCAAGAGTAGAAGAGCTCTTGGTGTTGTATCCGGATCACGGAGATATGTCTTTTACGTATTGAGAACCTACCTATATAAGTTTGAAGTATGGTCGCTTCAAGTAGTCAAGATTGGCATACCGACTATGATAAAATTATGAATAAGATACGTACACGGCCTATAATGTGTCAGGTTAATGACTTTGTGTTATTGATTTTGTGTGTACCTCATCTTCAAGTGGTTGGAAGGGTCATTTGATTTAAATCCGTATGGACATCAATTCTGGCTCGGTCACTTGTGAAGTGTGTTGTACTAGGCGTTAATTCAATACGCAGGGATATTATCGTTGATGCATGAAATGGATTATAAGGTTTTTTTTGTAAATGAGAGGTTTATTATATCCTAAATGGGGGAGGATTGTTGAACATTTAGTGTCTAATAATCTTAAGTTTATAATCACTAAGTACTACTAAATTAGTGGGACAATATGTCTTAAAAAACTAGGTCACAAAGGAGTTTAAAAGAGTGACCGTTGGGTTGCATCTTAATACTTGAATTGATTGCATAGGATTCCAATACCAATTACTCTTAATTTAGAGGTTACAAAGAAATATTTTGGTGAATAATGCTCATGAATGCCTTAGATTAATGGTATTGATTGTGTGATCATCAATATGATCATTAAGAGTGATTAATTGGGCCATGACCCTTAGGCTACACTCTTGTTGTATAAATAGAGCTTGGTGATGAGTAGAAAGATACCACCTTTTCTTATTCTCATTCTCTTATTCTCATTTGCTTGTGTTCTTTCCAAGAGAGTAATTAACTCTTGTTTGGAACTTCCAATCTTATAGTTTTCTAAACACATTGTTATTAAGTGGCATATTCTAAGTACTAAGAGTGTGTTGTTTTGTTTGTATCTCATTGTGAATTTCCAAGCATCAACCCAAGTACGATTGTCGTTACAAAACAATCTTCAAGTTAAATTAGTTTTGTTATTTGTAATTTCATTTTGTCAACAACAAAGGGTTAAATACAAATTCCCTTTTGTAATTTGTATTTTGCATTATAAAGTTCTTAATAGGGATTATTATAGGAAAATCATGAATAGTTTGGATTATTCTAGGTAATTTTTCCTATAAAATAATATAATAATATTTTAGTATGCATAAAAAATAATGTTAGAAAATAAATATTTAAAGTTTAATATTTGGAAGAAATTACAAAATTGAAAAAAAAAATTTTAGAAAACTAATCATGTTTTGAATTGGATAACCAAAGAATTTTGAATTTGAAATGAATATTTGGAATAATTAATCTAAAGATAAAGATTAGGAATTTTGAGTGTGTTACAATGTAAGTATTAATAGTATAATCAATTGTTTTAATAAGTTTTGTTCATTCAATTAATTTATGAATGCAAATTAGTAAATGATACTTATATCACATATATTACATTGGACTGTATGGTATTAATGGTCAAATTTGAATAAGTTTTCCTACGGAAAAAAAAAACATTACATTTAAAAGTTGAGTATCATATTAGAAACTGATATTAAAATATTAAGTTTTGTGAACTTGACTTAATATGAAACACAAATCAAGCTTAGACTTTTTACTTAACTTTGACATTTAATCTATGACTCAGAAATCAGTTCGCAAATTTGGTGAATACATTAATTTTCATTTTACTTTTAATATGAAGTTCAAAATTTTTCAATACAAAAAATGACTTAAATTAGAACTCGAAGTGGGATGTTGGGTCGAGTCGGATTTGACATCGGGGTCGCATTGGAGTCTGTTACAATGTAAGTATTAATAGTTGTTCCTGCTGGAAAGAACAACCAACACCCTCTCCTAGGGAAGAAGAGAATGTCTTTTAAGATTCACAATAGGTATGAATCACTGGGGAAGCCCGAGATGCGTTCTAGCTAATTTTTCCCTCTATGCTCTGCACAAGGTAACAAACAAGGGCCGGAGAGGGGACTTCCGAGGGTCCTTCTCCGATGCTTAAGTCAGTGAGGGAATAAAGTTTATGAGTAATATGTGATATGACTTAGAGTATTTAGAATTGCGTTACCAACTATGGTGTATGGCATTGTATATTTATAGTAGGGGGGGTTCAAGGGAAGGTTCTCTCACCTTAAGAGGTGTTTTCGCCTTTTACCTCGAATGGTATCTTTTGCTGTCAGCAAAGAGGGGACAAGAGATATTCCCTCAGCTGACGTGGCATCTGTGGAATGGGGGACATCCAGGGATTGTCCTTGATTCATGGCAATAGTACAGCAACATACGAGGTTGGTGTGTTGCCTCGCCTTACCCAAGTTACGGCAGTACTATGCTTGTACTTTTACAGCTGTCTTCTTGCCACGTCATCACATCTGTTGCTATCGTTCTGCAGGACTGGTCATCCTGTGCGTGTTTTAGTATTCATATCTTCCTGTTAGGTTTAAGGACCTGCAGGCATTGGTAATTGTTGTGTCTCCACAGGATGGGCTATCCTGGAGCTGTATGGTTTCATCCCAGGAACAAGTGTCCTAGGGGTTTTCTTAGGGCTGACTACCCTGCGGGTGTTTAGCCCAGGTTGTTTCTTTGATCTTCGTGGTTAGTGCCTCATAATTAAGATTACATATTTCAGCACATACAATTTGCCCCTCAGGCTTGTTGAGCCGAGGCTACTGAGGATTAGCGGGCCTGATTTCTGGTGTTAATTTGTCTCGTTTGTGGCGAAGTTGGGGTGTCTATTCTTGCAAGAGAAAGTGAGAAAGATTTTTAGTTCCTCCTGGGGCCACAAGGAACAGACCCAACAGGTCAAGTCCCCATTGTGCGAAGGGGACAGGGTTGTGCATATATTTTAGTTCGTTGGAGGGTAAGTTGATGCTTGGAGCAAACTTTTGACATTTGTCACACCTTCTGACCAACTCCTATGCGTCTGATAATGCTTGGGGCCAATAGTACCCTGTCCTGAAAGCCCTGTGAGCTAGTGACCTGGCCCCTTGGTGGTGGCCACAGACTCCTTCGTGTATTTCTCGCAGGATGTACTCGGCGTCTTAAGGTGTAACGCACTTCAGCAAAGGTCCGCTTTTGGACTTTTTGTACAATTCTTCGTTGACCATTGTGAATTGCGGGGCCAAGTTTTTAATTTTCCTTGCTCTGATTAGGTCGGCTGGGAGAACATTTTCTTCTTTGAACTTTATCATTTCCTCCATCCAGGATGGGAGGTTAGCCCTGCTGAGTGCAAATACCGAGGTTGCATTTTCATGTAAGGCGCTTTGGGGTTTTACTTCTACGAGGACTGACCTCTTCATGTCATGTTGGCTAGCACTGCCCAATTTGGACAATGCATCAGCTTGCTCGTTTTGTGACCGTGGCAAACGTTCTACCTCGAAGCTATCAAAGAGTGCAATCATCCCTTTAACTTTTGCCAGGTACTTTTGCATGGACGGTTCCCTGGCTTCGTATTCTCCCAGGATCTGATGTACCACCAGTTGGGAGTCCATTTTGAGCTTCACATGTTTGGCTTCCAAGGCTTTACAAAGTTGCAGTCCTGCAATGGCCGCCTCATATTCTGCTTCGTTGTTGGTGGCCTTGAACTGGAATTTCAGGGCGTATTCGATGGTTTTGCCTTCTGGGGAAATTAGGACTACCCCTACTCCTACTCCTATGTTGCGGGAGGAGCCATCTGTGAGCAGTTGCCAAGTGGGTACGTTGGCTTTTGTAACAGGGTTGTATGAGCATTCGGCAAAGATGTCGGCCAAGGCTTGTCCTTTGATGGTTGTTCTAGCCTGATACTTTATGCCGTATCCGTTCAATTCGATGGCCCATTTTGCTAACCTTCCTGACCTCTCTATTCTGTCCAGCGATTTCTCCAGGGATAAATCCGTTAGTACTACTACTTGGTGGGCGTCGAAGTAGGGCTTCAACTTCCTTGCGGCCACCACTACGGCATATGTCGTTTTCTCTATCAGGGAGTATCTCGTCTCAGCGTCAAGTAGGATTCTGCTGACAAAGTAGATGGGCTGTTGTGTGTTCCCTTCTTCCCTAACAATTGCCGCGCTCACCGTGGTTTGCGAGGCGGCGGCGTAAAGGTAGAGGGTTTCCCCTGTCATCGGCCTGGCCAGTGTGGGCAGGCTGTGGAGGTGGCTTTTCAACTCCTGAAAAGCGAGGCGTTATTCTTCCTCCCAGAAGAAGTTTTTATTGCCCCTCAACACTTTAAAAAATGGTAGGGATTTCTTTGCGGACTTGGCTATGAACCTGGACAGAGCCGCCATCCTTCCTGTGAGTCTCATGATGTCTTTCTTTGATTTCGGCTCTGCCAGGTCCAGGACTGCTTGGACCTTGGCAAGGTTTGCATCTATCCCCCTTTGCGAGACCATGAACCCTAAGAATTTTCCTGATCGGAATTCGAAAATGCATTTCTTAGGGTTCAGCCTCATGTTATGCTTCCTCATATTTTCGAACGTTTCTCTTAAGTCAGGAATTAGATCTTCTTCTTTCTTGTTTTTCACTATGTAGTCGTCCACATACACTTCCAGGTTTCTGCCTCGTTGGCTGGAAAATATTTGGTCCATCAGCCTTTGATACGTGGCTCCTGCAATCTTCAACCCGAAAGGCATCATCTTATAGTTGTAGACTCCTGATGGACAAATAAAGGTAGTTTTTTCCTTATCTGCAGGGTCCATGAAGATTTGATGATACCCTGAGAATGCATCCATACAGCAAAGCAAGGCGTGTCCTGCGGTGGAGTCTACTAACTGGTCAGTTCTTGGCAAAGGATAAAAATCCTTTGGGCAGGCTTTGTTGAGGTTGGTGAAGTCTATACACATTCTCCATCCCCCTGTGGCTTTCGAAACCAGGACTACGTTTGTCAGCCACTCTGGATATTGACATGGCTCGATGAATCCGGCTTCGAGAAGTTTTTAGACTTCCTCCTCCGCGACTTTTTCCTTTTCAGGAGCCATGCTCCTCTTTTTCTGTTTTACAGGCCTCGATCCTTCCACTACATTCAATCGGTGGGTGATGGTGGCGAGGTCGATTCCAGGCATGTCTGCTGCAGTCCATGCAAACAGGTCGGCATTCTCCCTCATGAGTTTCGAGAGTTCAGTTTTTACCCCTGCTGATAGTGTCTTCGCTATCTGTATTGTTTTTTCCGTCCCTTCCACGAGGGGTATCTTCTCTAATTCCGTTTCTTCTGGCTCGAGCGACCCGGGGGGTGAGTTACCTCCAGGATCTTCTTCATGCACAGGCCGTGGGTCGATCTCAGTTCCCCCTTTTTCTCGGAGGGTTAGAACGGTTTCTAAATCTCTTGCAGTATCTCCTATACATGCTCGCTTGTTCTGCTTGGCTTTCTCGACGTCTCTTTCGTCCCTCTGGGTCTTCGTTTTAGGGGATCGGACCGCCTTTATCATATTGCATGTCCTGGCCATCTGCTGGCAACCTTTGGCTCTTCCCACTCTTCTTGTGGTTCCCAGGAATAGTAGCGTCTGGTGATAAGATGATGGGACTCCGGTGATATCTCCGAGAAATTTCCTTCCCAGGATACAATTGTATTTTGTGGGAGCGTTGATGACATAGAACTCCTGTGAGCAAGTAATCGTCACGCCACTATCGTCCCGTAGGGTGACAGGTAGCGTGACTTTCCCTTCGGATTTCATGGATTCTCCTGAAAACCTGACGATCGGAGTTGTTGCCTTAAGGAGAGTCTGATCCCTAACATCCATCCTGTCCCAACAGCTTTTGTATATGACGTTAAGCTCTGCTCCTGTGTCTATCAAGACCCTGTAGATGGGCTGTTTTGCTATATCTGCCACCATGACAAACGGATCTGAATGGGGAAAAAGATCCCTTTACAATCTTCCCTGGTGAAAGTCATGTCAGGACAATAGGGCGCCTCAGCGTTTCTATGAACCTCGAACACTCTTGCGGCAGGTTGGGCCAAGGCCCTCAGGTGTGCTTTTTCGTCAATTATCCCCCCTGATTTTTCAAAAATTACGAACACAGGGGCTTTCTTTGGTCTTTTCGGATCTTCTTCTTCTCGTTCTGGACCAGAGTTTCTCTACTTTTCCGCCCCTGTTCTGCTCTTTTGCTCGTTGTCCCATTTGACATAATTTCTGAAATACCCTCTCTAGATGAGATCCTCTAGGTTATTCTTGAGCGTCCTGCAATTCTCCGTAGAATGTCCTAGAGCTCCGTGAAAGTCACAGAATTGGTCCAGATTATTTCCCGACCTGCGGACAGGCGCTGGTCTCTCCCACAGTTTGGAGCTTTGGTGGAGTTCAAAGATTCGCGCTCTCTGGGCATTTAGGGGTGTAAACTGAGCAAAGGTTCGGAGCGTGGGGTGCTTGGTTTCTTCCTTAGGGTCTTTTTCCTCAGCCGGGCCTTTATTTTTTCTCCTGTCTTGCCCATTGCGGGGTTGGTCGCGGTATTGCTCCCTGTGACCATCTTTTTTCTTTTCTTGCCTCTCTCCTCTAAGGTCGGCGGCAATGTGTTTGAAGTTCTCCGATGCGGTGAACCTTTCTGCCCTAGCTCTGACGTCGTCCATGTTGTGGATGTTAATCCACCCTTCGTCTTCTTTAAATCGCAGACTCTCCGGTCTGTCGTCATTCTGTCCTGATCTGAACGCCAGGAGGATGATGGAGTCCTCAGGCTTGGATATATCGTCATGCATTCGGTGCTAAATCGGGCAATATAATCATTGAGGGGTTCTTCTCTTCTCTGTCTGCATTTCATCATCTCCACGGACTGTTTGGATCTCCTGATAAAGGGTGCGTACTGGTTCATGAATCGGGCGGCCAGGTCGTCGAAGTTGGCGACGGACCCTTCCGGTAAGCATTGGAACCATGTTTGTGCTAGCCCTGTCAGGGTTAGCGCAAAATTTTTACACCAGGAAGCATCGCTGTGGGCTCCCAAGGACATATGTCCCTAGTAAGCGTTAAGATGATCTGAGGGATCTGTTTTTCCTTCATATCTCACATGACCTGGTAATTTTACTCTGTCTACTGGGACGTTCACAATATCTGTTATGAATGGCGAGGTGTTCGGTACACGTACCCTCTGGGCGGGAGAGGAAGAGGAGGGTTTCTCGTTCTTCTCCGGCCTGCTTTGTCTGTTCTTGAAGCGCTCCTCTCGGGGAAAAGTTTCTTCCACGTTTTTCTCACGCCCCTCTGACCCTGGAGTCTGGGAGTGGCGTGGCATCCTGGAACTGTGTCCAAGGTCTTCTCTTTGCTCTTTACTCTTCTGTGGACCCAACCGCTCTTTGATGGTAGGATTCATGGGCCCCAATCTGCTGTGTATGCTTTTCTTTTTTCCTGAAGATGCGGCAGACTCTTCCGGGAGACGGCTCCTTGGGTTGCTTTGAGCTTCTTGTTCCTGGTGGGATCTGGCCTGCGTATAGCTTCTTCCTGGGAGGGAAGATTCGTTTCCATTGTGAGAAGGTCCTAACCTTTCCTTAACGGAGACTTTTCGGGGTCCCAGTCTGCCCCTGATATTACTAGCCTTTGGCCCCATGTTACCCCTTTCTGGGATGTGGCTTCTTTTTTCTGCTCTATCTTCCTCATAAGGGGGATATGGAATGGGGTGGCTGACAGCAGCTCGCCTCGGTGGAGTGACTGGAGGGTTACTCCTCGCGGCTATTATAGCTTGTGTCAACCCATGTGCTAGCGTTGCGATTTCTTCGGTGGTGAGTCCTCCGCTACAGGGAGTGACGGGTCCAACGGTGGTGGGTTGGGCTCTCACCATTGAGGGTGTTGCTTCCTCGTCTTCTGAAACTCCGTGGTTCCTTCTGATCTCTTCGTCTTGGTTTAGTGTTTGATCCCATTCCCGCTCAGCATGCGGGATGAGGTCATGAATAAATTGTTCGTCGCAGTTTTGTTGGGGACCCGAGGATCCTCCGGCTCCACCATACTTTCTCCATATTTAGAGCGTGGTGTTTGCTTTTCATTAGTCATTCTTGAGGGGAGTGGTGTTTGCGGTTTTGTTTTTGTCTTGAGTGTTTAGAGAGGGAAAAATGGCTAGAAAGAACTCTAAGAAGCCCTCCTTCTAGCGCCAGATTGTTCCTGTTGGAAAGAACAACCAACACCCTCTCCTAGGGAAGAAGAGAATGTCTTTTAAGATTCACAATAGGTATGAATCACTGGGGAAGCCCGAGATGCGTTCTAGCTAATTTTTCCCTTTATGCTCTGCACAAGGTAACAAACAAGGGTCGGAGAGGGGACTTCCGGGGGTCCTTCTCCGATGCTTAAGTCAGTGAGGGAATAAAGTTTATGAGTAATATGTGATATGACTTAGAGTATTTAGAATTGCGTTACCAGCTATGGTGTATGGCATTGTATATTTATAGTAGGGGGGTTCAAGGGAAGGTTCTCTCACCTTAAGAGGTGTTTTCGCCTTTTACCTCGAATGGTATCTTTTGTTGTCAGCAAAGAGAGGACAAGAGATATTCCCTCAGCTGACGTGGCATCTGTGGATCGGGGGACATCCAGGGATTGTCCTTGATTCATGGCAATAGTACAGCAACATACGAGGTTGGTGTGTTGCCTCGCCTTACCCAAGTTACGGCAGTACTATGCTTGTACTTTTACAGCTGTCTTCTTGCCTCGTCATCACATTTGTTGCTATCGTTCTACAAGACTGGTCATCCTGCGCATGTTTTAGTATTCATATCTTCCTGTTAGGTTTAAGGACCTGCAGGCATTGGTAATTGCTGTGTCTCCACAGGATGGGCTATCCTGGAGCTATATGGTTTCATCTCAGGAACAAGTGTCCTGGGGGTTTTCTTAGGGCTGACTACCCTGCGGGTGTTTAGCCCAGGTTGTTTCTTTAATCTTCGTGGTTAGTGCCTCATAATTAAGATTACGTATTTCAGCACATACAATAGTATGATCAATTATTTTAATAATTTTTATTCATTCAATTAATTTATTAATGCAAATTGGTAAATGATACTTAAATTACATATATTATAATAGATTGTATGCTATTAATGGTTAAATTCAGATAAGTTTTTCTATGAAAATCAAATCAAAATAAAAAAAAATACATTTAAAAGTTGTGTATAATACTATTAACTAATATTAAAATATATAAGTTTTGTGAACTTGACTTAATATAAAACACAAATCAAGCTTATACTTTTCAGTTGAATTTGACATTTAATCTATGACTCAAATGTTAGTTCACAAATTCGATGAATACATTAATTTTCATTTTACTTTTAATTTAATACGAAGTTCAATATTTTTAAATACAAAAAATGGCTTAAATTCGAATTCAGAGTTGCATGTTGGGTCGAGTCGAGGTTGAAGTTGAAGTCGGATTTTTTTATGAGGTCCAAATCTGATCTGTCTTTAAATCGGACTCAAACTGTATATCATTTTCAGTCTCATATATCTTTTCTCACAGACACATATTGGATTAAATTTTTTAGTTCGGGTCGGATCAGGAGCTTATTTGGATTGAAATACGCATCCCTATCCTTCATATCAAACACATCATGGGACAAAAAAGATATTTTCTCCATTCCATTATACTTGTACCATATTGTGACATTTTTCCGCACAATGCATCACGATCAGTTGTAAGTATTTCCGAATGGAGGTAGTATATCACAAATAATTGGGAGAGATGGGCTCTTATTGAGACCGTAAATATGAGCCAGCCAAAAACCTAAAAGTTAAAAATAAAAATGGTCCGTTTATAGGTGTTCATTCGGGTGATCAGGTCGGTTTCAGGTGGGTGTCATTCGGTTCAATTGTATTTCGGATCGGTTATTTTTCGGTTGCGTGCTACTTCGGGTCGCACTCGGGTCGGGTCGGTTAGTCGCGGTTCTGTTGAAGATCGGTTATTCGAGCTATCGGGTTAACATCGATTCGGTGTCGGTTGAAGTTTGTGTCACGTGTTAATCAGTGTCGGGTTCTCATCGGTTAATAATTGGTTTGATTTTGTCGGGTACAGATCGGGTTCTGATTTTTTTAGAACAGAATTCGGCTACATATTACTAATTACTATTGACCGAGTCAATATCAAATTAAGTTGTTAGTCACTTTTTAATTGAGTACATGATTCCCTTAATTTAAAGCAAAATAGTTAAAGTACAAATCAATTAGTGATCATACTTTGTTACTTTTACTTGTTTGACCGGAAATTATAATTATAAAATTCTATCAATTTTCATCAAATACGATTAAAAGTAGCTAAATAAACATTGACCATTGATTATTAACTCTAAATATATGAAATCATGTATGTATAAATAATTTATTAAAATATCTATCACTTTATTAGGTTAACTAATAAGATGATTGAATATGAGTCTATCATACTACTATGTTAAAAATTGGTTCAGGTTTAAAGCAATTCGATCTAAAATTTGTTCGGGTTAAGTCGGTTTTACCCGGATCAAGTTCAGTTTCGAGCATGATTCGGGTAGGATATGACTCGGGTCGGTCATTTTTAGGTTCGGGTACTCTCGGTTAACAGTTATGTGTCTGTTACAAAAATCGGTTACAGTTCGGGTTCAGCTTTCCCATTTTCGGTTGTGAACCGGTTTGGGTACAACTTCGGTCGGATATTGTCGGTTCGATAAACCTAAAAAAGGAACAGATTTTCATATCAATTTATTTTCAGTTTCGGTTCGGGTTTTCGGTCGGATATTCCTCTTTACGTATAATTTTATTACGTTTATTAAATAATATTTAATATTTAGTGAATATTTAATTTATGAATTAATATCTACACTTATATAATTTTATTAATATTTTGTAGGATTTTTGATTAAAAATAGAGTTGGACAAAACGAGAAAATTGAAGCCGAACGAAGAAAAATCGTTACTCGCGAAGTATTTCACGCGTCAGTTTTGAAATGGGCATATCTTACTCATACGGACTCCAAATCAGACGTTTTTTTGAGGCTACGGACATCTACTCGAAAAGAACTACAACCTTGTATTTATGACCAGAAGCTAAATCCGTCTGTATCAATGACAAAATACAGAAAAAGACGGCTGCAATTATTAAAGTCTACAACTGGAAGATAAAATGTTAATTGAAGAAGACAATTTCAATTAAAACACTCTTGTTGAGTTGGTTGAAGCATGGCTACTTATCTTAAGCAATTAATACCCAGCTGAACTTTTTGACCTTTATTGTACTAATCTACTCAATTAGCACCTAAACCGACATAGCACACTTGGTTGAAGTGTGTACAAGTGGTGCAGTAAGCAGGGGATCGAATCCCATTGGCCACAAGTTGAATTTATTTTTGTCTTTTGCTTCTTTTTCCTATAAATAGAGGCATTTAACCTCTCACAAAGGGGTATTATTCCTATAATATAAAATTAAGTAGAGAGATAGAAAAATATTTTAGTCTTTTCTTTTGTATTACAAAATTATCTACTTAATGAATTTTTCTTATTCTCTCTTCTTTATCATGTTTGATTTAGAGTAAATTATTTTGTAGTAACATGTATTAATGTCTTGGCATATTATTTTTATGAGATTTGAATCGGTTTTTAATTTATACAACTTTGTTATTGAGTATTTATGTAAACTAGTTTTTATTTTTAAATTTATATAAGATTAATTTTGTTGGGTACACTTAACTATTCTTGTATAAGTTAATGTTTGAAAATTAATTAAACTTTGTTTAGTTAGTTTTATTAAAGAAACAACTAGTAATAATAACTGCATCTAGTTTTATTATTAGAGTTTACATAATATTAAATTTAGTTGGGTTATAGGGTACTTCTTAATTAAATTTAATGGTTGGTGAAGTCTTCCTAAAATTAAAGCAGTCAATTCATTAAAACCGGATTAATGAACACTAGGGTTTTACTATCTTGGGTACAAATAGTGAGCTAATATAAAAGGGTTGACAGGGGATTTACGAGGGTACTATAAATTCTACAGCCGCCTATTCATATAAAAGTTGTAATTAATCAATGATTAAAAATAATCTTGCCAATGACTAAAATACATGTTACTACTACTTTCTCTATTTGATTTAATCTCGTATTTACTTTACATATTTTACTTTTAAGCTTATTTTATTTTAAAGTTTTTAGTAGTGTAATCAAAACTCATTTCCCCCCATCTTTAAAATTAGTAATAACAATCTCTGTGGGTTCGACCCCTACTTACCACTTACTATATTTAGGAAGTTGTAATAGGGTAAAATATAATTTAAATTTGTGCGCGTACGACAGCGTCCTACAAATTTTTGGCGTCGTTGTCGGGGATTGTGTCAAAATTACTATTAAAGTTACTTTTTAATTTATTTTTATTATCTATTTCTATTTTGTTTTGTATTTATCAAATCAAATTATTCAAAAAGCATAAGGGTATAGTTTATGAAACTAAGAGACAGAAAGGTGATTGGCGAAGAATCAGAAGAAGAGGAACTCATATTCTCGCTTGAAGAATTTTTCAACCTATCTACATCATCTGGTGAGATTGTTCTTAATTATTTTAATATGGCTAATCAATCTTTGAAGGAGCTTGCAGCTCCAACTTTTGATAATCAACCTTTATGTATTGTGTTTCCTGAAATTACTACTCCTTTTAAATTACATTCAGGATTTATTCAATTATTACCTGTATTTCGTGGTTTACCTGGTGAAGATCCTCATCGTCACTTAAAAGAATTTCATGTTGTTTGTAGTACAATGAAACCTGAAAATATAGAAGAGGATATAATTAAATTACGAGCTTTTCCATTTAGTTTACAAGATTCTGCTAAGGATTGGTTGTATTATTTATCACCTGGATCTATCACTACTTGGATTGACATACAATCGTTATTCTTAGAAAAATATTTTCCAGCTTCTAGAGTTGCTTCTATAAGAAAAGAAATTTGTGGAATTCGTCAATTTTCTGGTGAAACTTTATATGAATATTGGGAACGTTTTAAAAGATTATGTGCTAGTTGTCCTAATCATCAAATTCCTGAACAACTCTTAATTCAATATTTTTATGAAGGACTTATTCCTAATGAACGTGCTATGATAGATGCCGCTAGTGGTGGTGCTCTAGTAGATAAAACTCCTCAAGAAGCACGAAATTTAATAGCTAACATGGCTGGTAATACTCAATCATTTTTCACAAGACAAGAAAACGTCAAAAAAGTTGATATGAGTAATTCTAGTTCAGTTGAGAAACAATTATCTGCATTAACAAACATAGTTGATAAACTTGTTCAAAATAATTTAACTGCTCAAGTAAAATCATGTGGTATATGTTTAAATTATGGGCACGCGACTGATGCATGTCCAGCATTAAAAGAAGATGAGCATGTTAATGCTGTTGGTGGATTTCCTGGACAACCACAAAGAAAATACAATCCATATTCAAACACATATAATGAAGGATGGAAAGACCACCCTAATTTTAGATGGGGGAATCAAAATGTCAAACCGTTTAGTCAAAACAACCCTCAAAGTTTTGGTCAAACTTATAATCAACAACAACCTCCACAAAATCAATCTCATGGTATGACCTTAGAAGATATGGTAAAATCTCTTGCTTCTAGTTCTTTAAATTTTCAAAAAGAGACTAAGTCCAGTATACAAAATTTAGAAAATCAAGTTGGACAATTAGCTAAGGATATAAATAATTTACAAGTGCAAATTAGTAATAAGTTACCCTCCCAACCATTAAATCCTAGAGAAAATGTTAGTGCCATAACTTTAAGAAGTGGGAAGGAACTTTCTGATATTACTCAAAAGTCTCTAGATTATGAGAAGGAACTAGTAGTTGACCATAATAAGAAGGATGAAAAAATTGATGCTTCTAAGGATGATGAAAAGAGTAAAGATGAATTGGATGATAATTCTAAAGAGATAAGGGATTCTAAAAATAGTCACCAATTTGTAATCAAAGAAAATGAAAGATTTAAAAATTTATCTAACTCTTCTATTGATGCTACTGAAATTAGACCCCCTTTTCCTGAAAGATTAAGAAAATTTGATAAAAGGGTGGAACTAGATAAAGAGTTATTAGATATTTTTAAGAAAGTAGAGATTAATCTTCCTTTATTAGATGCAATCAAGCAAGTACCTCGATATGCAAAATTTTTAAAAGACTTATGCACTAATAAAAGGAAATTAAAAGGTAATGAAAGAATTATATGTAGTGAAAATGTTTCTGCTTTTATTCAAAGAAAACTCCCACAAAAACAGAAAGATCCTGGAATTTTTGCAATACCATGTACTATTGGAAATTCAATGATTGATAAATGCATGTTAGATTTAGGATCATCAATTAATGTCATGCCAAAGTCTATATACACCTCTTTAGATCTAGGACCTTTACAACCGACTGGAATTACAGTTCAATTAGCTGATAGGTCAGTTGTTTATCCTAAAGGTGTAATAGAAGATGTGTTAGTTAAAGTTAAAGATTTGGTGTTTCCAGCAGATTTTTATGTGCTTAAAATGGAAGATGACTATAGCCAATTATCTAATTTATCCCCTATATTATTAGGAAGACCATTCATGAGAGCTGTTAAAACCATTATAGATGTACACAATGGTATACTATCCATGGAGTTTGATGGTGATAAAATATTCTTTAACATCTATGAGGCTATGAAACACCCATTTAATGAAATTGCTTCTATTTGTACAATTGATGTCATTGATTCATGCATTGAGAATGTAATTGAGTATGATTTATATGATGGTTTATATGCATCTTTATGTTATGATTTAAAAGAAATTGATACTGATTTAATAAGTCTTGCTTGTGATGAGGATTATCATGAGAACCTTTCTTGGTTAGATACTTCAACTTCTAGTACTCATCCACTTTTAGATCAAGTTAAACCATCTATTGAAATTTCTCCTGATTTAGAATTGAAACCATTACCGAAGCATCTTAAATATGTTTATTTAGAGAAAGGTGAAAAATTACCTATTATAATTGCAAATAATCTTAATGATTCTCAAGAAGAAAGATTGATTAATGTTTTAAAAGAAAATAAAATGGCAATAGGATGGACATTATCTGATATTAGAGGTATTAGCCCTTCTACTTGTATGCATAAAATTAACTTAGAAGAAGGAGCTAAACCATCTAGAGAAGCACAACGTCGTTTAAATCCTCCTATGATGGAAGTTGTTAAAAAGGAAATTCTTAAACTTCTTAGTGCCGGAGTTATTTACCCTATTTCAGATTCAGAGTGGGTTAGTCCTATACATGTGGTACCTAAGAAAACAGGATTAACTGTGGTAGAAAATAAAGAAGGTGAATTAGTTCCAACTAGAGTTCAAAATGGATGGAGAGTTTGCATAGATTATAGAAAATTAAATGCAGCAACTAGAAAAGATCATTTTCCTTTACCTTTTATTGATCAAATGTTAGAGCGTTTAGCAGGACGTTCTCATTATTGTTTTTTAGATGGATATTCTGGGTATAACCAAATTGCCATTGCTCCTGAAGATCAAGAAAAAACAACTTTTACATGTCCTTTTGGAACATATGCATATCGTCGAATGCCTTTTGGTTTATGCAATGCTCCAGCTACTTTCCAAAGATGTATGATGTCTATATTTTCTGACTATGTGGCTTATATAATTGAAGTTTTTATGGATGATTTTACAGTTTATGGCGATTCATTTGACCAATGTTTAGAAAATTTGGACTTAGTTCTTAAAAGATGTATTGAGACTAACCTTGTGTTAAATTATGAAAAATGTCACTTTATGGTGGAACAAGGTATAGTCTTAGGACATGTAGTTTCTTCTAAAGGAATAGAGGTTGATAAAGCAAAAATTGAGGTTATACAATCTTTACCTTATCCTTCTTGTGTTAAAGATATTAGATCTTTTTTAGGGCATGCTGGTTTTTACAGAAGATTTATTATGAATTTTTCTAAAATTGTCCAACCATTATGTAGACTCTTAAGTAAAGATGTTCCATTTGTAATTGATGATAAGTGCAAAGAAGCCTTCGATTGTCTAAAACAAAAGTTAGTAACTGCACCAATTTTACAACCTCCTAATTGGGAATTACCTTTTGAATTAATGTGTGATGCAAGTGACAAAGCAATAGGAGTTGTTTTAGGACAAAAAGTAGGACGAGATTCTCATGTGATTTATTATGCTTCTCGTACTTTAGATGATGCACAATGTAACTATACAACAACTGAAAAAGAACTTTATTCTATTGTATTTGGACTTGAAAATTTTCGTTCTTATCTTTTAGGCACCAAAGTAATAGTTTATTCTGATCATGCTGCACTTAAACATTTATTCAAAAAGAAAGAATCTAAACCTAGGCTGATTAGGTGGGTTTTATTATTACAAGAATTTGATCTAGAAATCAGAGATAAATCAGGAAAAGAGAATTTAGTTGCTGATCATTTAAGTAGATTAATACTAGATAATAATTTATCTACTCCTTTAAGTGATGTTTTTCCAGATGAGCACCTGTATGTTTTGCATGGAAAACTTCCATGGCATGTAGATATTGTGAATTATATTGTAGCAAAAAGATTACCAGAGAATTTATCACGTGCTCAAAAAGACAAATTAAGGCATGAGTCTAAGTTTTATATTTGGGATGAACCTTACCTGTTAAAGATCTGTTCAGATCAAGTATTGAGACGTTGTGTGCCTGATAATGAAATTAAGTCAATTTTGAGTTTTTGTCATTCACTTGAATGTGGTGGACATTTTAGTGGCCAAAGAACGGCACATAAGGTATTAGAAAGTGGATTTTATTGGCCTACTTTAAATAAAGATGCACATCTCTTTGTGAAAACTTGTGAAAGATGTCAAATGACAGGAAATATATCTAAAAGAGATCAAATGCCCTTACGTTCTATTATAGTGGTTGAAATATTTGATGTTTGGGGTATAGATTTTATGGGTACATTTCCTCAGTCTAATGGTAGCCTTTACATTCTTTTAGCTGTTGACTATGTATCTAAATGGGTAGAAGCAAAAGCTACTCGTACAGATGATGCTAAAGTTGTAGTTGAGTTTATTAGATCCCAAATATTTAATAGATTTGGAGTACCTAAGGCTATTATAAGTGATAGAGGAACCCATTTTTGTAATAAAGTAATGGAATCTGTGCTTAAGAAATATCATGTAACTCATAGGATTTCAACAGCATACCACCCCCAAACAAGTGGACAAGCAGAAATTTCTAATAGGGAAATAAAAAGTATTTTGGAAAAAGTAGTAAGTCCTAATAGGAAAGACTGGAGTTATAGACTAGTTTTTGGTAAATCTTGTCATCTCCCAGTAGAATTAGAACATAAAGCATTTTGGGCCATTAAGAAGTGTAATTTAGACTTACCTAGTGCAGGAATACATAGGAAATTACAAATTCAAGAATTAGAAGAAATAAGAAATAAAACCTATGAAAACGCAATGATTTACAAAGAAAAGTCTAAATTATATCATGATAAAATGTTAGTTAAAAAAGATTTCCATGTTGGAGACAAAGTTCTTCTTTACCAATCTAGATTAAGATTATTTGCAGGAAAATTAAGGTCCAGATGGATGGGACCTTATGAAGTTACTAATGTTTATGATCATGGTGCAGTAGAAATCAAAGATTTACAGGATGGAAAGATTTTCAAAGTAAATGGTCATCGACTCAAGCTATTTTATGAAGGATTTGATTGTCGTTGGGTTGATGTTCAAAACTTAAAGATGCCAGTTTATGAAGTCTAGCCATAGACAATTAAATAAAGGCGCTGCTTGGGAGGCAACCCAAGGGAAGTATTTTAACGTATTTAATTTCTATTTTTATATTCAGTATTATATCTGTTTAAATTAATCATTCAAGTTTTCTTTCTTCATACAAAATATATATTAAAAATGGATTATATTAAGGATAATGTAAGATATAAGTGTGGGGGGGAGGTATATACATATAAATCAAAATTCTCCTATTAAAAAAAATTATAATAGTATGACTTATTGACTTGTAAATAAATTAATTTTAAGAATGTTTATATCTTTCTATATTATTTTAGTTCACCTACATCATATTTGTTATAAGTATTCCTTGGTTTCAATTTACTAATATTTAACGTTATGCTACTTGTATCCTAAAATAAATAAAAATTAATGATAATTAAATTTAAATTAATTTATGTATCACATATACTATGAAGTTTTTACTCGTTTACTACGATATCTATGTTGAAAGGATCTCTTCCAAATAACACCTTGATCCAATACTTGAATGATGAAGAGGATGAAAAGTGAAGCGAAAAAAAAAATGTTACAAAAAAAAAAAAGGAAGAAAAAAAAAATGTATATACCTTGAGAAACCGATGTGAAAAACAAGGAAAACCTTGTGCCAATAGGTCAAAAATCAATCTCATAAATATATCCTATTGGTTGATCGTGGCTCAAGAGGGGCATAAGTAGGTCCAAAAAGGACAATGTATAAATTATGAACGGAGAAGTTTGAAACGAAAACAAAATATGGTGTTATTTAATATAGAAGAGTGATCAACCAATGGATTTCTAGTACCATGTAATTACTTGGTTTGAAAATTGTGATATCATAAAAAGAATTAAAAGATCGGATATTACAAGTTTAAAGATGCATAACATTTTCTATTAGTTTGTTGAATATTTATGAGTTTCAATAGGAATATATGATTATGTGTGAATTTGGTGATATAGCTAGATATTATGTTTCTTTCGAATTAAGAAAAATACTTTTGAAATCAGTCATACCTTTATAAAAAGATATTTTTAGAAGAAAATTTTGAGACTTTGTGGGTATATCTTCTGTAAACCCTCACGAGATCATAACTCGTCCACTAGGGGTAACTTGGGGGTTTAAATGGCTTGTTGCATACGCTAAATGCAAATTCGATAATGGTTAATATTATTACAACACCTAATTTGATCGAGGACGATCAAAGGATAAGTGTGGGGGAATTTGTTAAGTGCTAAAAGTTATATTATTTTTATTCCTCTTTACGTATAATTTTATTACGTTTATTAAATAATATTTAATATTTAGTGAATATTTAATTTATGAATTAATATCTACACTTATATAATTTTATTAATATTTTGTAGGATTTTTGATTAAAAATAGAGTTGGACAAAACGAGAAAATTGAAGCCGAACGAAGAAAAATCGTTACTCGCGAAGTATTTCACGCGTCAGTTTTGAAATGGGCATATCTTACTCATACGGACTCCAAATCAGACGTTTTTTTGAGGCTACGGACATCTACTCGAAAAGAACTACAACCTTGTATTTATGACCAGAAGCTAAATCCGTCTGTATCAATGACAAAATACAGAAAAAGACGGCTGCAATTATTAAAGTCTACAACTGGAAGATAAAATGTTAATTGAAGAAGACAATTTCAATTAAAACACTCTTGTTGAGTTGGTTGAAGCATGGCTACTTATCTTAAGCAATTAATACCCAGCTGAACTTTTTGACCTTTATTGTACTAATCTACTCAATTAGCACCTAAACCGACATAGCACACTTGGTTGAAGTGTGTACAAGTGGTGCAGTAAGCAGGGGATCGAATCCCATTGGCCACAAGTTGAATTTATTTTTGTCTTTTGCTTCTTTTTCCTATAAATAGAGGCATTTAACCTCTCACAAAGGGGTATTATTCCTATAATATAAAATTAAGTAGAGAGATAGAAAAATATTTTAGTCTTTTCTTTTGTATTACAAAATTATCTACTTAATGAATTTTTCTTATTCTCTCTTCTTTATCATGTTTGATTTAGAGTAAATTATTTTGTAGTAACATGTATTAATGTCTTGGCATATTATTTTTATGAGATTTGAATCGGTTTTTAATTTATACAACTTTGTTATTGAGTATTTATGTAAACTAGTTTTTATTTTTAAATTTATATAAGATTAATTTTGTTGGGTACACTTAACTATTCTTGTATAAGTTAATGTTTGAAAATTAATTAAACTTTGTTTAGTTAGTTTTATTAAAGAAACAACTAGTAATAATAACTGCATCTAGTTTTATTATTAGAGTTTACATAATATTAAATTTAGTTGGGTTATAGGGTACTTCTTAATTAAATTTAATGGTTGGTGAAGTCTTCCTAAAATTAAAGCAGTCAATTCATTAAAACCGGATTAATGAACACTAGGGTTTTACTATCTTGGGTACAAATAGTGAGCTAATATAAAAGGGTTGACAGGGGATTTACGAGGGTACTATAAATCCTACAGCCGCCTATTCATATAAAAGTTGTAATTAATCAATGATTAAAAATAATCTTGCCAATGACTAAAATACATGTTACTACTACTTTCTCTATTTGATTTAATCTCTTATTTACTTTACATATTTTACTTTTAAGCTTATTTTATGTTAAAGTTTTTAGTAGTGTAATCAAAACTCATTTCCCCCCATCTTTTTACTTTGCATATTTTCTAAATATTTTAGAAGTATCTTTAAAATTAGTAATCACAATCTCTGTGGGTTCGACCCCTACTTACCACTTACTATATTTAGGAAGTTGTAATAGGGTAAAATATAATTTAAATTTGTGCGCGTACGACAGCGTCCTACATTGGGTCACTTTTGAACAGCTCTAGGTCCGTCTTTTAGAAATTGAAGAATAAAAATTCAATTTTGACCTTAAATGTGTCAATTTCAACTAAAATTAAACCTTCAATAGATCAATTGAATTTTAAAAAGTGACCCTTCGATTTAAAAATGTTTAATTTTGACGTTAAACTGATCAATTTCAAAATGGAGGTAATAATATGGTGGTATTTTATGGATGAATTTATAACAACAAATGAATGATCAATAAAACTATCAATAAAAGTGTTAAAACATTACACAATATAAGTACTATTATTCGATGCAACATAATGGTTTTAATGGAAGTATGAAAAAATATACTTATATTCTCTAATTACCGATCAATAATAGTGGTACTGCTTTTCCTTTGATAGTTTCGGTTAATAAAGTTGTAGGTTGCATTTTTTGCTTACCTTGGATGTGAAGACGGAGGAAGTGTCGATCTCTAGTTAAATTTGCCAATTGATTTAATAAATGCTATTGAAAATGATCAAGAGTTAATAGTTACTTTATTATTACAAAAAGTTTTGAATTTTGATTTAAAAATAATCAATTTAAAACTTTTAGTGATATATTATGATCAGTTATATCTTATAAAAAAATAATTAAATATTAGTTTGAAGTAATGATTGTATTGGAAGTATGAGAGAGAAAATAATTAAATAGTAGTGTGAAGTAAGGAAAGTGGGGTTTTAAAGGGTAAAAGTGAGTTGAAAATTTTCCAAAAATAGAAAGTATTCTAAAGTGGAAGAACTTTTGAAACTACCCATTATAGTATGGTGGAAGAACATAAAGGAACGGAGGGAGTAATATTTTTTGGTTTATATATATTATTATTTAACTTTTTAAATGTTAATGTTATTTGTTTGTGTATTTATTAGTGATTAATTATCATTTAATTAAATTATAGTTATTTGTTAATGTTTAGTTATTTAATAGTAAATGGCTGGGAACAATGGTAGAGGCAAGGGGTTTTTTAGAGGCCTATTAAGCGGCAATAGCTCTAGATCGACTTTATTGAGGAGGGACCCCCATGAGAGGGGTTGCGTGATCAGCTAGGAGGGCTAGGCAGGAACAAGCGGCCAGGCATAGTCAGGCCCAACGTTCGAGTACGTTGGACCAAGTTCATACTCACTTTGACCAGCAGACGAGCTTGCGTAGTGATACGCTCGGCTCAGGGGACGATGATGTACTGAATACTAGTTTAATTATTATGCTAATTGGAAGTTACTTTGACTGAACACGTATTTGTATTTGTATTTGTTTTGGATGAAATAAAAGTAATGTAATTAAATATAATAAAAGAAATCTAATTAAATACAATAAGGATGCGTTTGGGAACACACATTTTAATTGAAATTGTGGATTTCAATTATGAAATCATAATGAAGAATTTGAGAATGACAAGGATTGGGCTGTCATTCTCAAATCTTAATTTTAATGAACTACTTCTATAACATTAGTAGATTTGACACAAATTCAAATTTAAATTCTTGTTATTTGCTAAACACTAATTTAAGTCAAATCCATATTTGCAAATGAAATCATCATTCCCAAACATACCATTAAAGAAATCTAATTAAATACAATAACGACTAAAACATAATACTACGGACTACTACCTATTATCATAAATTTACTGTCCAAAGAACGGGTGGTTATGTCTTCTCTATATATGCTGCCTAATATTACATTCATCCTATTTGCTCGTACTTGCCCTTCTCTATATACAAAGAATGGGTGGTTATGTCTTCCTTTTTCACCGGAACACACTCTTACCGTCCAAGGCCTTTCACCTGGATTACGACTACTACCTATTATCATAATTTACAACCACAAGCATTACTTCTAGAACCAGTTCTAGCAGCATTATCTAGGTTATGCAAATCACCCCTAATATTACCATATCTATGACATCTTAAGTACAAACTAACTCTTGAACGTCCTTCCTTACGTTTATATGAAGCACGTGTAAATTGAAAACCAATTGCTAATGCTATCTCATCAGCCAACTATGTAATTCATCTACGAAATCAATTCTCTATCCGTAACAAATCTATCAGAGTAATCTACGTTATCTCCTAAGTTTTCAAAGTCCTGTAAATATAAAATTATTTTTGAAATACTAATTAAGTAATTAAAGATAAATAAATAAATAACTTAAGTACATAAAAACAACAATAAATAAAACATAAACATAAACATAATTAAGTAATTACATAATAATATTAACATTTATTAAATAAATTAAATAATAACAAAACAAAAAATACTTAACAATTATTTTAATTAAAATATATTTTAATATTAACATTTAATAAATTAAATAATTAAATAATAACTGAACAATAAATAATTAAATTAAAAAAAAACAAAAAAATCCAGGTACAAAACGCACAAAATGTGCGTTTCCCTCTTTTTAAAAATATTTCGAATCGATTAATTTAACTTATCGAATCGTATTCATGCTCGTTTTTGTTCGCCATTGTTGTTCGATTACTACTTTTAGCTTGTTTTAGTCGAGAAAGTTTCTTTTAGAGAGATGTTACACTTTCTGAATTCGGAAATTATGCAGGGGCAATTATGTAAATTCAATATATAAGGGGTGACGATAAAATAAAAAAGGTGCCGAACTATAATAATATTTCAACTAATTATCATCTCCAAATTAATTTAAAATTTAATTTATAACAGAAATAAGGTCACGCGTCAGTCTTGTTTCTCGTTCTCTCTAGTTTTCTCCCGTTGTTTCTTTTCGTTTTCTATCATTCTCTTCAATTTAAAAACACTTGGGTATACAATATTTTTAACTTCCAACTACATCCTGGTTTGAAGTTCTCCATCCTCTTTCCAGAAACTTCCCGTTTTCCAGACTATTGTGCTCGATCGAAGTTCAAGGTATTTTTTTTTCCTGCGAGAACCTTAAAAAATTTCAATTTCGTCATTTACTTGCTTTTTCTTTGGACCAATTGTAGTGAGACTTGGAGGATCATTTCATAGTTTTATTGATTTCTGTTTGTGTTGTATGATCATGCTTTTAGCCATTTGAAAAACATTTAAATTATCGAAACCACTTAATGAATTTTATTTTTTCATTGATTGTTAAAATACTCTTTCCGTCTTGTATTGCACCCCTTTTCATTTTAATTTGTCACTGATTTTGCACCTTTTGTTTGTTTGGCTTAGGTTATAGTTTCATTCTACTTTTATGTCATCCACAAACTTATACTACCTCCATGTTAACCGCTTTTTTTTATTCTTCAACCCAATTTCATTTTCATTAGATTTCGCGTGCAACTTGTGAGGAGGGTCAGGTCAGAGGGTATATACTATGTAGTATGTACTATATAGTAAGGTAACTATATATGAAGCTGAGCGTTAATAGCTACTAGGATTAAAACAATTATTAACAATTGAGCTAGTTGTGTAGACTCGATAGTCGATTTCATTACTTGATTAAACAGACATGAGAATTGTCAAGTACAGAGTTACTGAGATAAATTCTGTTGATTCTGCACTTATATTAGACCGACTCCTTAGTCCTATTATATTTGCATCAAAGAAAGAGGGGATGTTTTTTAAGAAAGTGATAATAAATAAATAGAGAGAATGAATTATGTAGTTAAAATTATAAGATAATATTGTTTAAAAAGTAGAAATGATAGTAAATTAAGTGGGGTGTACTAAAATAGTAAATGATGCTACTTGGGATTGGTACAAATGATTGCCTTGTGTGCCATGTTATCCATGTACTATTATGCACTTAAGAATAAGTAACATTTCCAACCTTATAACACGAAGGCCATCAAGGGTGCAGGTGTGCAGTAAAATACAAAATAATATTGAAGCCCATGTTTATTTTACATTTTTGAAGTTTTGGCATCTAAAAATAGTAATTAAACTAAAGAAAAACTAAGGTTAACTAATATTTCAAGTCCCTTAATTTAGGGGTTATATAATTGGTCATTTTGCTCATGTGCTACTCCAACCTTGAAGCGCATCAGAAAAGTATGTGTGTAAATAAGAATTAGCTAGGATATATAATTAAGGATGCACGTGGTCCATTTTGGTGTAATCAAACCAAATTAAAAGCGATAATCTATATGGTATTCACGAACTTTTGCAAAAAGTCAGTGGTAGCAAATCTTAGAAAAAATTCCACATGTTCATTCCTACCATGTAGAATATTTTAATTAAAACTCCAATCTGAAATATTTTTACACAATTCGGACCGTTTAACTTACGGTTTGGTCTGCTCCATCGGTTTTTTTGGTTTTATGTTTATAAAAATTAATAACAGTCACCAAATACAATAATTCGTAATTAGTTGATTGCATGTATATATTTATATTAACATAAAAAGCTTTATCTCGAAATGTCTATGTAGCGATCTTTTTAAAAAATAGAAATACTATGATTTTTAGTTTGATCCAACCTAAAAAATCTAGGACCAAAATAGAAACCATAACTTTTTTTGCAAAAAAACAGTCCAAACTGTATAAACCATAAACCATACCAAATACTAAACTATGATTTGATTCGTTTTGGTTTGCGGTTTGGACCACAAGTTTTGTTCACCCCTAATTGTATTAGACTAGGTCGGGTCCGAAAATTGTAAGACCAAGAAAAGTGCAAGAACACTGAAAAACAACAATAGAAATAGGAAAATGTAATGTGTATTCTCAAGCATTACAAGAAATAAGATGATACAAGAATTTAAGAGGCTTTTAAATCTCCCAAAATTTTTATAAAATTCAACCTAAAAGTGTATACATTTACTTTAACTAACTAACTAACTCAAATTAATAACAAGTGTATAATGTTGGGGGTTTTAGGTAACGAAGTTGATTAGTTGAGATGATGTCAAACTCTTATTCAATTTGCAAGTATATAAGATTGTCTTTTTGTACCGTTATTATTGGAATTTTTAAATGTAAATCCCCTTAGTTTCCCGATGCCAAATGAATGTCCATTTTTAGATGGGGCAAAAAATTTGTCGTCATTTTTTTCTTCGAATTATAATGAATTGTACTTATAATCCCTATCGAATCATGTATACTTTTTACTTATGTTAGCAAGAGTCAATCGAATATAACCTTTAATGTCACCATTAATAAGGTTAAGGTTGTACATCCGACCTTGAAATCCTTTTAACAACATTAGAGTAAGTTAATGGGTGATGATGGAGTTGATGGGTTCCCTTAGGCTTTGCTACCAACAGTTGGAGATAGGTTTACAACGTGTTGTTGTTAACCACAAGTTTTGAGGTTTAGACATAGTGTTAAATTGTGGTTTTGGTTGGCATTGTGGTAAATCTTTGTGATGTGGTAACGAGATGGTGATGCGATGTTGTACTACTATTATCGGCCGAAACAATGGGATATTTCTTGAATCGATCTTACGCATATGTTGCTCTCAACTTTAGTAATATGGTGCGGTAGATAAATAAATCTTTACAACTAAGGTGATGTGATTTTGTTAATTCACCGGTTATTGCACCACGCATTCCAACAAGTACTATTTTTTTCTAGATTACTAGATTTAGACTATATATGATGGAAAATTTGTAAATAATACTCTCAATTATTGTTCATTAACTCAAAATACCCTTCCCTATTATTAACCCTATATACCCCAACTCAAGTATTCGAAATTTGGAATAGTAACCCAGAACACTATGAAACTAAAAGAACTTATCGATTGAAAATAAAGTGCATAGTGTTTAAGGTTAAGTACCATAATACTTGGGGGTATATAGGGTTAAATAATAATTAGGGGTTTTTTGTGTCTTTGATCAATAATCGAGAGTATTATTTAGAAACTTTACATGCAAGACCCGTTAAAGAGTATTGATATTTATAGTATCATTTTATGTTGTGTATTCTATGATTGTTAATAAATAGACAAAAACTCAGCTTTGACCTACAAAGTTAAGATTTGGGAGCCTTAGATGTACACATCCTTCCACGCTAAAGATCATTAGAGAAGTATCATTCTTTTGTTTCATATTTTTGATTGCAATGTTAAGAAGAATATGATACAATTTGGCGGATTTGGTGAAGGTCTTCATCGCTAAATAGGTATTTTATAACGTAAAGCAGAAGAAAGAATTGATGTTACATCTTGGTTACCTATTTTTTTAATGAAAGAATGAGATTTCCTATATGGACTCTGCATAATATGGTGTGAAATTAGAAGGGAAAAGGATTATTTCAAAAGGATTACTCTAGCTTGTACAGGTCTTGGCTCAGGAGGCCTAACAAGTTCTGCTGACAAGCCCTTTGTTCTGGCAAGCCTTGTTCTGTGTCTGTGTGTTGGAGCTGCTGTGCCCTGATTTTCTTGGCTTTTATTGGCCTCCTCTTTGTTGGCACATGTAGTTAGGTCATTTTTAGACTCACAAATGTCCTCACAATCCTCTTCCTTCAACTTCTCTTGATTTGGTGCAGCTATTAAGTCAAAGGAGTCCAACTCTGAATTTGGTGCATTCTCCTCTTCTTGGGAGAGAATTGTCCTCAATTCTAAAGAGGCGTGATAAGGGGCACAATCTCCTATGTTGAATGTTGTGGAGACCCCATATTCTTCAAGGAGGTCAACTTTATAAGCATTTTCTCCATACTTGTTTATGATCTGGTATGGACCTATAGCTCTAGGCATGAGTTTACTCTTTCTTTGCTTGGGAAATCTTTCCTTCCTTAGATGCACCCATACAAAGTCTCCAATGTTGTACTGCTCCCTTTGCATTAATCCTTTGTCTGCCCTTTGTTTGTACTTGGCATTTGCTTTCTGAATGTTATCCAGGACTTGTTGATGAAGCTTTAGGAAATCAGTAGCTTGCTGCTTTGCTTCCTTTTGTTTCTGCATCTGCACAGGTAAATCCACCTGTGAAAAAGGTAACAATGGATTAGAACCACACACACATTCAAAAGGTGAGTACTTGGTAGTGTAACTAGGACTTCTATTGTATGCAAACTCAGCTTGACTAAGTTTCAGATCCCAATCCCTAAGGTTCTTACTAACCAAGGTTCTACGTATGGATACTAATGTCTTGTTTATGACTTTTGTTGGCCATCTGTTTGGGGATGGTGAGAAGTACTAAACAATAGCTTTGTCCCTAACATCTTCCACAAGGTATTCCAAAAATATCTCAAAAATTTCCCATCTCTGTCAGATACCATGATCTTAGGGACTCCATGTAGCCTCACAACTTCTGTAAAATAGAGCCTAGCTATATTGGTTGCATCATCTACTTTGTTGCAAGCTATGAAATGGGCCATTTTTGAGAATCTTTCTACCACCTCCATAATTGAGTCATTCCCTCTTTGTGTTCTAGGTAAAGCCATGATGAAATCTAAACTAACATGTTCCCAAGGTCTTTCAGCTGTTAGTAGGGGTCTGTACTCTCCTCTGTGGAAGGTTATTTTGGCCTTAAGACAAGTTTCACACCTCAATATGTGTTTGCTTATTGTTCCAAGCATCTTGGGCCAATAAAAGTGTTGTGCTAATATTTCTAATGTTTTCTGAATCCCAAAGTGTCCACTCATGCTTCCTTCATGAACGTCTTTCACCAGTAATCCCTTCAAGGGTATCTGAGGTATACAAAACTTGTTTCCTTTGAAAAAAAAAACCCTTGTTAAAGGTAGAATGGTCCACTAACAGTCTCCTTCTGACATAGCTCAAATATTTCCTTAAAGTCTTCATCCTGAGCATAGTGTTTCTTAATCATCTCAAACCCCAAATTTTTTTAATCTAACACAAACAACGACTGTTGCCTCCTACTTAAGGTATCTGCCACTATGTTGGTTTTTCCTATTTTATACTTTGCTGAAAAGTTAAAAGTTTGTAGAATCTCTACCCATCTAGCATGCTTATTACTAAGTTTCTTTTGCCCGTTAATGTATTTCAAGGATTCATGGTTAGTATGTAACACAAAAGGTTGTATCCTCAAGTAGTGAGACCAGGGTTCAAGTGCCCTTACTAAAGCATAAAACTCCTTGTCATAGGTGGAGTAGTTTAGTCTACTTAGGTTCAATTTCTCACTAAAGTAAGCAACAAGTCTTCCCCCTTGCAAAAGCACAACTCCTATTCCAGTACCACTTGCATCACACTCCACTTCAAAGGGTTGATTAAAGTCACGGAGTTTCAAAACTAGTGCACTACACATTGCTGTCTTAATGATCTCAAAAGCCCTCTGTGCTTCCTCAATCCATTTAAAGTCTCCTCTCTTTGGCGCTCTGTGATAGGGGTTATGATCAATGTCACACGATTCGCGATTCGGTTTAAGTAAATAAAATTTTATTAAAATCAACATTTTATAATATTTAAGTAAATAAAATTTGAGATATTTACAATTAAATATGTAAAATTATAATGGGACAATAATAATAAATACCAGGAGAATATTACATCTGTAATTCTAAAAGAATATAAAAAGTTCTAAAGTACTTTCACTTTTTTAAGTAGGTTTAATTTGAGTATATAAGTAATGCACGGTATACAGAGAGTTTTTACTCTTTTTCTTCACTTTTTTCACATCTTTCTATAAAGTATAAACATTATGTCTCCCTTTCCTTTCACATTAGTAATTACTTCAAATACTGTCACTCTTTTTCCCTTTCTTTAGTATTTCCAACACTTTCTTCTTCCTGTTTCTAATAGTCAACTATCCCCAAGCTTTAAAAATGTCTTCAATGGTAGAATTTTATTCTTCAAAACGTATGTAGTCTTAGAATTTCTATTTTGATTCATCATGTAAGATTTTTGTCCTTTAATGTTTCAATTTCTTCTTCCCGTTGTTCACTTTTCTTATTTATTTACAATATCTTTTTGAAGAGGAACAATAAGCAACGATTTGCTCCCATCGGCGATTCAACCGGCGAACGAACCCCGGTTGGTCGAGCGAACCAAATCGTGATTCGTGGGTAAAACCACCGAATCATGTGACACTGGTTATGATAGTGCTAAAGTTTCTTATGAATCTCCTATAAAAGGATGCTAGTCCGTGAAAAGACCTTACTTGTGTGATGGTACTAGGTGTAGGCCAATTTTCATAGCTTCAATTTTCATTGTATCTGCTCTCACTCCTTTGCCTATTATGAATCCTAAGAAACTGACCTCTTGCATTAAGAACATACACTTTTCCAATTTACCATACAATCTTTGCTCTCTAAGTACTTGAAACAATTTTCTCAAATGACTCAAGTGCTCTTTCACATGCTTGGTGTATATTAGAATATCATCTAGGTATATGTTATGAACCGACTAATTCACTAAAACAGTAAATTGGAATTGAAAGATTAAAAGGACAAAAAGAGATATTATACTATAAAATTGATGATTAAAAGAAGATTACAAAAGATAGATCAAGAACTTCGAGAAGCTTGAGGTCTCCTTAGAAATGTTTAGGAAAGGTCATCAGAAAGAATATAGATGAAAATAGATATGTATTCCTATGTTTGGATTTAACGAAAAAAAATGATAGAAATCTAATGTTTGAAAAATTCTAATTAAAAGAAACAATTGAATAAAACAAAAGCTTACGGAAAAATATGAGTTACAAAACTTTCCTTGCTCTCTAAACTTTCCTTGCTTTCTAATTTCTCCTTTGTAGGAGGAAAATGAAGTGGTGATTTCATAAGCATATTGTTTTCTTCACTTCTTTGCTTATCTATGGTATTGATTATAAAGAGTTTTTCTTTCCATTATACCTAGCTTTGTTTTAAAAAGCGCGCCTCAGGCGCGCCTAGGCGCAGGGTGCAATGAGGCGCCAGCCAAAACGCCTCAATGAGTCTAGGCGCAGCGAATACATAAAAGCGGTCAAAAAGCGCGCCTCACACGCGCCTCATGCGCCTTTTGAAGTCGGGTAATCGAATTCTTTTTTTTTTCTCTGATTTCAAAATAAGCCTAAACCTTTTAAAGTTAAATGACTTAAAATAAAAAAAAATCGTGAGTGGGTTGGAGTTTTGTGGCAGACTCCATTGTTGCTGGCGTGTAGCAAGCTGTAGCAACCGCATGAATGCATGATAGAGAAATAGAGAGAGAAAGAAGAAGAAAGCTAAAAGTTGAGGGCTGATAATAACGAGGTAAATTTGTGGTTGGGAGTCTTGGGACAGCTGTTATGAATAAAAAGGTGGACAACTGTGTATTTTTTATTTTTTATTTATTACTTTTTCACCCACTCAACCTCTCCTTTTAATTATAGTACTGTAATTACTTCGTACTAAGTACTACATTACTTTGTTAAAAAAAAAACTATATTACTTTCCTTCTCTTATTATTATTATCATTATTTTATGATAAGTTCAATCTTAATATGAAATTCATGTTGTTTTAAGTATCAAATATGTTTTAAAATTGAATTTGGAGCTTTTTAACAAAATTGTGCGCCTCGCATATAAAAAGCCCGCACCTCCGTCTCACGCCTCGCGCCTCGGAAAATAGGACCTTTTGCGCTTCACGCCTCTTAAAATTAGGATACCTAGGTCAGAGTATGATTTAGGTAAGCGATGTAAGGGAAGATCATTGTGCCGTATGGTTTAGATAAATGCTCAAATATGTGTTGCAAGTTCTTGCAGTCACTTTAAAAATGTTGCTCTACATTAAATTTGGCCGTTTGGCCAAAGAACGCTGTTTGTTAAAAACAAGATCATCGTCATTAAAAGAGAGTTGGCGATGCTTTGCATTAGCATAATTCTTCCTAGATTGTTGCTATTTGATCCAGTTGAACTGAATAGCATCTCTGTCTTGCATAAGCTGTTCTACACTCTCAACTTCTGTATGAGCACGCCAAAACGTACCAAATGAGGAGGGGTTCACCTATACAAGGCTGAAAAAGGGGCCATGTTGATAGTGGAATGTGGGGAGGTATTATAGCAAAATTTTGCCTATGGCAGCCATTTGGCCATTGTTTCGGTTGCTCATTGTTGAAACAACAGAGAAAAGTTCCAATTGCTTTTGTTGACAATCTCAGTTTGCCCAGTGGGTCCTCCGAAAAAAATTATCAGTAGTCTTCATTCCCTATAAGTGCAAAATTATCCCTCTACAACTTCCATCATCAAAATCCTTTGTTCTCGTTCCTAAGGTTACTCTAAATTTCTTACAAGATGAGAGTTCGATATCCATATGTTTAACTATCGGGGTGGAGATGAAGTTACTAGGATGTCTAGAGTCTATCAAGACAAGTACCCTTTTTCCCTCAATCTTTCCTTCTAGCATCATTGTTTTAGGTTGAGTGAACCTAATCAACAATTGCAAGGTAATTTCGGCCAGTGGGTCCTCCAATTCCGACACAAACAACCCTTCTTCAGTTTCTCGCTCCTTCGCCTCCCTATCCTTCGACTGCTAAGTTATAATGACCCTTAATTCCTGATTCTTACACACGTGGGTGAAAGACCGTTTTTCATCACGTTTAAAACAAAGACCCTTTGATCACTTCTCCCTCATTTCTCTCTTACGGAATTGTCTTCCCCAGTTCCCCATGATATTTTTCTTATTAGGCAGGGTAGGGTTAAAAGTAGGGTAGTAGGATGGTTGCTGATTTAGGTTCATGGGGTTATGTGTTTGTGGGTAGGGTTTCTGTTAGGTTTTTTGGTTATAGGACCCAAAACGGTTCACCTCCTTTTGCCTCCCAAATTGATTTTTGGCCCTATATTTTTGCTCTATCTTTTCAGCCCACTCAATGGCCACCCTTAGATTACTAGGGTTCATTAACCTCAACTCACATTTAGCGTCTTCTTGCAACCCATTAATAAAAGCCACTGCTCCACTAATCCTTCTTCTTCATAATGGTGGAAAGGCCTTGACAACAAGTGTTTCCACTGTCTCCATTGAGTAATACTCTCTTGTTGTTCTCCCATTGATACCAAAACTGAACATCGCCCTCCATACTTGCACTGTTGCCTCTATTTTTTATTCCTTTGTCAGATTGTAAAAGGAGAAAAAACATTCTGCCTTGAATATCCATCCGTCAGGATTTCCTCTAGAGAAAGTGGGTAAGTCCAACCTCTTGCTTTTCCAATTACTACCTCTAGTCTCATGATTCCCAGTATTCAGTTCATGTTCCTCCATATTCGGTAAATCAGTTTAATCTTGTTGTCAGTCATTATGACTATTCAACATTGGGGTATTCAGCAATGGAGTACCTCTTCCTCGTGGTTGTAGCACAACAGGATTTCGCAGTATACTATTGTTACGTTGAGGTCACCAGCTAACGGTTGTTCTAAACCCTCCAGCATTTTTGCTTGCGTCTCCAACATAGGGCCATTGACTTCTCCAATTCGGTATATTTTGTTTTAAGAACCGCTGTTTAGTGTCATTTTTTACTCTAACTGCGCTATCTCTGAGTGCATTCGAGCATTAAATCATAGGGCAACCTCATTAAGCTATTGCTCGAGGTGTTCTATGCGTTGTTTGTTTGTTAGATTTCCTATAATCAACGCTTAAATAGCTGCTCTGATTCCACGCTGTGGTGAACTAGGTCTGGTACAGACGATCAAAGAGAGTATTTAGAAAGAAAAGGGATGAGGAAAGAAAAAAGAGAAGAGTACAGACAGAATATTAGAGAAGAAAGAAAATAATATCAGACCGAAGAAGAACAATGAGGGAATGATTTAGAGTTTATTTCATTCATGATCTAACCAATTATTACATATGAGTATATATAGGTTGTTCAAGCTATACACATGCTGCCAAAACTAAGTTGGTTACAAAAGATGCTCATTCTAGAATACCCACATCAGCAGGGCCGGCCCTAAGCAAGGGCAAGGAGGCCCTAAGATGCCATAAATTTTACCTTCATATGCATCGAACTTGAGACCTTATGTAATATAATAAAATTATGCATTTAACCACCAAGACAAAGTGCTATCAATAAGAATTGTTACCTTAACTAATTATTGAATTATAAATGCATGATTATCAAACAAAAAGCGGATAATATCGAGCTCTATTATTGGCGTATAATATTTTTTTATATTATAATTTATAATTATAAATATATATATTTTATTGTTAGGCCCCGTAATTTATTTTTCGCCCCAGGCATCTAAAATCTCAGGGTCGGCCCTGTTCATCAGAATTCTGTTATATCCCCCTTTGTAGTCATTGCCACCTCACCTCTTTTGCCCCTTCAATGATAGACCGAAATACCCTTGCGATAATCTACTGGTATGACAGTAACATGTCATATAGTGTTATGAATAAATAGTGTTTCTGTTTCGATTGGGGTATACTTAATATCAATGCCTGTTGATCTGTGAAATTTAATGTAATATGGTTCTAATATTTATCTTAAATTGTTCTTTGCAGATATTGTAATTCTTTTGAAGGGTGACAATGCAGAATGAGAGACATAAACAACCAAGTGACCCGTTCCACAAGTTTGGGGGTTTTGGAAATTTTGGCAGCTTTGGTGCTTCAATCTTTGGGAGAAATCCTTTTGATGACCCATTTTTCACCCACCCATTTGGCAGTATGTTCCGTTCAGATAATTTTTTAAATGAGTCGCCTCTAGTTGTTCCACCCGTTGGACCGGTTATTGAGGAACTTGACTCTGATGATGAAAAGGAGGAAGAAGAAAATAAGGAGACCAATGGTAAAGAAGTCCTAAAGAGTGCTAGACTGGCCAATGAACCATTTGTTGATCATCCGGATGATGAAACTGATGGTAAATTCGCTCCATGACTCCTGTTGTCAATTGTGTCCTTGTCTTTTACATGAGGCTCTTCTCAGAAAATTAGTGAATAGAGTGTAACAAAATTTTGGTGTACCCTCTTCATAGTCATGAGCAAAACATATTACAGTTGTTTTTTCTTTTTTGGTTGCCTGGATAGCAGCTTTCTTAGCCATTTAACATCCTTCGTTATATTTGGCAGAGAATACCAAAAAATTGAATCATAGGACAGATTACAACCAGATCCAAGGTACACAAGCGCAAAATTTTAAAGTTCATAGTAGTAAAGTCACTTATGGTGGTGTAGATGGAATCTATTACAGTAGTTTGGCAACAAGAAGAATGGGAAGTGATGGAGTAAGTGTTGCAATTTTTCGTTGGTCAATAGTGATGTACAATTTTGTTTCACTTAGATTCTAAAATTTTATTTTGCTTGCACCCAGATGATCCTGGAAGACTGTAAAGAGGCAGACAAGAGAACAGGGGAAGCAACTCATAGGATTTCGAGGGGAATTCATGACAAGGTATTGGTTTGACCGTTGATGTCACCTATTGCTGGTATTCCTGATTTTGTAGTTTTGTTATTTCTGGTGCTTCAGTAAGCAATATGTGATGTGCTGGATCAGATAGAAATGTAGATTGTGAACGATGATTATCATCTGGTCCTTTCTCACCTGTACTGTCTCATTTCTATAACTTCTTTATAAACAATGAGCCTTGAGTGAAAGAGAAGTTCATACTAAAATGTTTATGGATAAGAAAGCATGTGCCTGGTAGGATGGCCGAAATTTTGTAGCAGGTATCATGAAGTTCACTGTGCAAACACGTCCTTCCCTCTCATCGAAAAAAGGTCTCTAGGTGATTGTTGTTTGCGTCTGGAATTTATATTTTAAGAGATAATTTCTAGCAACCACTGTTCTAAATAAAATTATTGATTTTTTGGTTTATGGTGCATGATGTAACCCATAATAATTTGCATATTTAATCAGGTCTGTTTTTGTTTTTGTCAAAATCTCAAAATATAGCTAGGCTCAGGGTAAAAAATTTCAGCCTGTTGGTGGAATACATCGTGTAATAACATCTCAATCTATAGTTCCCTTTGGGAGAATGATTCTACTGCCATAATTCAATAACCCGATGCATCGTTCTAAATTTATGGGAGAGACACAAAGCCTAAAGTGTGAATCATTATTTATTCTTACTTGTTTTACAGGGCCACACACTTACTAGGAAGCTAAATTCAGATGGCAAAGTAGACATGTTGCAGACACTGCATAACCTGAACCAAGGTAAGATTCAAGATTATTCTATGAATGTGAGAAGAAACTTCTATCTGCTAGTTTTTTTGAGCCCTCTCTTTTCAGATGAACTAGGGAGCTTTGAGGAGGCCTGGATAGGAAATGGCGGAAAGAATCTGCCAACAGATACAGGTGATATTATTGTCTGCGCTTGAGTTTGATATCCCTCTTCAGCGTTTTGAAGTTTGACTTCTCTGTTATATGAAGTTTTTGTATTAAATTTTTTAGATGGGATATTGCTATGAATTGTCAAACTGCATGAAAATTCATAGTTCATATCTATTTTACATGTAATATAGGATACTAACATGCTAGTCTACCTCGTGATTCCTTATAGTAATACTGTGGTATTGTCTTGATAAAAATTCGGTATAAGCTTTAGAACAGGCACATTCTTGTATATTTTCATAATCCATAATGATCTATCTATCCAATATTGGTTGCAATTTGGTTTTTAAATCTAAACAAATAACAATATAGGTTCGAGTTGCAATGGAGTGAATCAAATGTCAAATTGGGGAGGGTTTCTCCTTCCATCTTTCAGTCACGCGGGAAATGATCAAGGAAGCAGACGCGGCTATGCTGATCCTTCCGGTGGCAGAACTAAAAAGGTAGTAAGAATCCCCATAGAGTAGACGGGCATGTTTAGCATTTCTCTACAATTTGGACGGAGATTCAGAAACCTGCATCCTTAAGTATTCATGTATATGTTATTTATTAGTTATTTGCATGAGATTGTAGGATTTTGGTTTACTGTTACCTTTTAGCATCAGATTTTCACTGGGAATATCTCCCTAAATGGGCCTTGCTGAGCTTATATTTGGATTTTCACTTGTAACTGTTATTTACTTGTAAATTGTAAGACAGCAATGTATGTTGGTTGCTGTTGTAGATTATCATTTTTCTGAAACCCGAACCGCTATTCTTAAACCAAAACAACCATTCTCCATTGAAGCACCAACAACTAACCATTACAACATTTTACTCGCAACAAAATCCAAACACTCTCACTTCACTTTTTTAACTCGATTCAAATAACTCAAATAAGGAGTTAAAACTATTTTATGTTTTATCATAAAAGCTATCCCTTAATAATAAATTTTGAGCTTATGAAAAGGGGCACATGCTCTCTTAATTAATTGTTAACAGAAACATGTGTGCTGGAATGTATTTGCTTGGTGCTATAGAAGGATGGTATACTGGAATATGAGACTAGAATACTTCAATTTGAGAATTGTCAAATCTTGGGTTGTGCAAGTCAGTGGTTTTAGTTTGCTGGTAATGATAAGTTGTCTAGGATATGCTTTATCAAACGGAAAACAACACATTTTAGGAAATAATAATCTGATAATTTGAAATTATAGCAAAACATTATTTTGAGAATTTTTTGTAAATAATATAACATTTAAGTAAACGCCTCCTTGTTTCCTTCGAGTTATAAAGTTCTTTTTAGTAGAGAAGTATGGAAATAAAAAAGGGATAAAACGTAGATTAAATAAATAATGAGAATAATACACGCAGATGAAATGACGAATTTGGTTGATCATTAATAAAAATAGAAATATTAAAAGAAATATTATATCCCCTCCATCCCAAAATTATTGTCTACTTTTCTTTTTGGGTCAATTCACCCCAATTGTCTACTTTCTATTTTTAGCAAAGATTTTTTACCTAAATACCATAATACTCTCATTTATATTATTCAAAATACCCTAATTACCACCTTTATAATTATTATAATCACTTAAATGTCTCAACTACCACCTTTATAATTATTATAATTATTTAAAATACCTCAACTACCACTTTTTTAATATGCGTGTGCAATCCAAAGTGGACAATAAAAAAGAGCCGGAGTAAAAGTTAAGGGATGATTTAAAAACAGAAGTGTAGAAATTTTGACTATATTATCTACGTGGGATCAGTGTCATTTCTGTCTAGAATGTTGAGTGTTGACAATGATATGTATATTGTTTTTAGTCTAAAAACAGTTGCCACTGGTTGCAAGATATAACATTGATGATATTAGTGGTTTTACATGTTTGAATTTTATCGTTTCATCCTCATTCTTGCGTTTGGACAGTAAAACGTTGGAAAATTGGCCTTAATTAAGCATAACTTTGGTAAAAGAATTCCAAGTCTTCCTTCTCTCTTCATTATTCTAAGCTAAAACATGTTAGTTGTTCGATATAAGTTTTTGTCATTTTTGGTGACGTGTTATTAATTTTGTTTTCTTAGCTCATGGACTTATCAGGTACAGGAAAACTTGTATAATGGGACAAATAAGCGGATCTATTAAAATAAAAGAAATAAATATTAATAAACTTTTAACATGTCAATGGGAATTTCCGCAGCATCTACCTTGAAAAAAGACGCACCAAAGGAAAAAAAACAATCAATAAAACATAATAAAGAACACAAAAACTTGCGTAAGACCGTCCTATTCTAAGATCAAAATTGGGCCGGCCCATTGCAGGTGTGTGTGCTACACGCGCCCTCCAAAATCTTTTTTTTTTTTTCATTTTCTGATCATTTTTCAATTTAGACCTTAAAGGTATTAATTTTGACCTTAAAGGTATCAATTTCAATGTAAAGTAGTACTTAAACATAACAATTAAAGTAAATTTCAATTTGAACCTATAAGTGATCAATTGTGGCGTTAAACTGATCAATTTCTACCTAAATTAAAATTCATATCTTTAAGGTCAAAATTGATACCTGAGTAAAATTGAAAAATGCCCAGAAAATGAAAAAGAAAAGAGAAAGCGAATTGGGCTGGAATATTGGGCCGTCTTATTCTAAGACGGTCTCTCCCAAGACCACCTGAATAAAGAAAGGGCATCAACGGTCTTGTAACAAAAATCACAGCGGAATGTTCATCGCCTAATCCTCTGTCGACATGCTAAGCATGGATCGTGGTTCCAAAGTAAACGCTTGAGTTTGAAGAACGAAAAAGAACAACAACTATTTAAATCATACAAACCACCAAAAAAAAAAAAAAAAAAAAAAAACGCAGCGGAGATAACTTATACAAAAAGGAGAACATGTGTCTCAAGCCAAAAACATAAACAATTTAAATGCAAAGAAACTACATGTAGCGTCAAAACAAATATAACATTGCACGCTTCAAGGTTTCTCACTCATTCCCCCCGTATGCAAGGCATAGAAGCTGCATCACCTGTAGTGTCTATCTATGATGTCCTCGCTGCTCAACGTAAGGTCATAGACCAATGTGGGCCATCATAAACAAGCCATCAACAATGAAAACAAACAGTACACGTCAGTAACATCATATTATAATAAGGCATAAGTAGAACCAATAATGTATGTCATAATATGAGGGTGATTTCACAACATTCCAAGTGCCAATCATAACCACTAAACATTGCTTCCAACTTCTTACTGTCATTTCTATCTTTTTCACTTCTTTTCGACTTCATAGCTTCTCGGTATCCCTTGAACCAAAAGCTTAATCACTTTCAAATATCTATATGTATGTGACTAGAGCCCACCATAGGGTTTACAAGACCACATAGCAACACCTCAACCAAAGGGCGGTGACGGGCCATATCGGCGCCCAATGGTAAAGTATGAACACACCCCCGTACAGTGACCATATAAAGATGATCCTACCTCCAGGAACTAAAGCCACTGGGGTACCAAACAAGTAGAGCCAACATACCTAAACGTATGCAACTAGAGGCCACCATAGGGTTTTCAAGGCCCACATGGCAACACCACAACCAAGGGCGATGACGGGCAATACCGGCGCCCAATGGTAACGTATGAACATACCCCCGTACAGTGACCATATATAAATGGTCCTACCTCCGGGAACTAAACCCACTGGGGTACCCTAACCAGGGGAGCTACAATAATCGAACAAATCTACTATCTCATCAATAAGGGACTCATTCCCATTACAACCAACAACTTTCTTACTCTATCACTAAGGGAGTCATTACCATTCATAAAACATAACTCAACCACATATAAAGGGATCCTTCCGTATTTAACTAACATAAATCAATCTCAATAACAAGGGAGTCGTTCCCATTCAAGCTAACGTAAGTCAAACTCATCAATAAGTGAATCATTTTCATTCATACCAACAACTTTCTTACTCCATCACTAAGGGACTCATTCCCATTCAAACTAACGATAATCAATCTCATCAATAAGGCAACCATTCACTATCCAAACTTACAATAAACAATATCATTAATAAGGGACTCGCTCCCTTTCAAACAATTAATAACCAATCTTACTAACAAGGGAATTGTTCTCTAACTAAATCATTATCAGCATTTAACATACGAGTATCGTTCTCTATCAGTACGTTTAAAAATCATATAATCAATAACTTCGATGTTTCATTCGACGATGATTCATAGATAGTGTACAACATATGTTTTAAAACAAATCAATATCGATATATATATATATCGATATATATATATATATACATATATATATATATATATATATATATATATATATATATATATATATATATATATATATATATATATATATATATATATATATATATATATATATATATTGCGAGATGCATGTAAGGGTTAATTACTGCGTGTGCGTACCTGTAAGCGTCATTGCACGACCAATAATCACAAAAAAAATCGTCCAACCAAGGTTCTACTTTCTTCTTGTGAATTGGAACCTATACAAGTTTAAAGTAGAACTAATAAGCCTTTTCATCTCCACTTAAGAGCATCTAAACGCTAGAACAAGCTATCATTCACCCATTCAAAGTCACTTCCACTTATTCTAACGAATACTAAGTCAATTCACATTGTTCAATCTATACTTGTTCATAAGTTATGACATAAATTTGACAATCAAATATGTTTTAACATCCACTAAACCAACGATCAAATAAGCTTTCACAACAACAAAGCGTACTTTATGACCATTTCTTTAAACTTATAAGACTCAACATAAGACCGCATAACTATGAAATGTCAAAAACTAACAACATTTGTATAACAACATAATTACTAATATTTTATAATAATGTTGATGTTAGTGATAACTTCAAGTTGTGGTATAATTTACTATAATATGAAAAATTACTCATGATGACAAAGGGACATGAAAAGAAACAATTCCTTTAATAATTTGCAACAATAATAACAGTAATGATTTCTTTCTACTTCGAGAATGATAATATTCAACTTTAATAACTACAACCATAACATAATTAACTCAATAACATAAACAATATCCACCATCATTTTTATATGTATGACATTGCACAACTCCTTTGTTGTGACTACTAATCTTAATCATTTATAAATAATATTATCACCATTCACAATATATTTACATATTCAAAGCTTATACCATTTTATTTAATTTACTAAACATTTTAAACCCAAAAGTAGTACCATGATCATCTTTTTCATTCATACTTCTAACCCTAATTAATAATTATTCTAAAATCATCAATCGAAATCTTACCTATAATAAGATTTAATGAAAATAACACCAAATCAACCTCAAATTCATAAACTTAATGAAATTTTAATTAGAAACTAAAACAAATAATTAGAGAAAAGAAAGATGGCTCACCAAGATAAAACTAGTAAAAAGGGTCAAGAGGGGAGTGAAGGTTGAGGTAGTGGTGGCACAGCCCAGAATCGGCTGGAACAACCGCTGTGAACTGGCGACTGGAGCAGCAAAAACGAACCCAAAAAAAACGCATCCTTGCTGCTGCTGACGGCTGAAAGTGGGGGGGAAAGAGGTTGTCACCTGCTGGTCCAGATGGTGGGCGGGGGTCACAGCTGCCGTAGGCTGGCCGGTTGCTCACTTGTGGCGCAAGGGGAAAGGAGATAAAGGAACAAGGAGAAAGAGGGAGAGGGAAAGGGTTGTGTGGGTTTTTTGCAATGTGAGGGAAGGGTTTATCTCACTTAAAACCCTAACCCATACTTTTTATTTTATTTGTTTGCTTATTTATTTTATTTAGTTATTTATTTATCTAAATTCATCTAGCGAGAGACCTTCGTGTGCTCACAAATTTAATAAAATAATAATTTTATTTTGAACCTCTTCATTATAATAGTCGCAAATCTATATATGTTATTATTATTATATTAATATTTAAATTCGTGTATGAAAGAAATTTATAAAATATAATTATAGACTCCCAAAAATTATTAAAATATTAAATAATTATATCATTAATATCTCGAGGTGTTACGTCTATAGTATAACCTAGGCTATCACGTGCTACCCTTGAAAAAAACAAATAAGAAGCCTACATTGATAAAAAAAATAATAAAAAAAAAAGAAAAAAACTAAGAAGAAAGTTAGAATGAATATGAGAGATGGCAAAAAGCGCTTTTGTGTTCTATTTTCTATAAGGAGAATTACTTACAATTATTTAAACTTTTCCTGATTTTCCTACAATAATTTCAATGTTTTTTTTATTAACTATGAATAATCGCTAATATATTTTCATGTATCCTGTAGTGTTTTTTGTATTTTTTTACCGGTTGTAGAAGCTCAATATTTTACAATTGCATATTGTCTTCTACCACTCCCATTATCTTCATTTCTCCTTCAATAAAACCTTATTCTTCAACCTTCTACATGGTAAGCATCAGGTAGGGAAACACCTAATATAACTATTCTTGTTTATCATTCTACCAAATAGCACTCAACTATGGCAAAAACATTTACAGTAACAATAATGGTCAAAAAACGTTAATGAACCATTATGTTGTGAAATTACCTATTTGCCCTTGTTTAATTCTAATAAAAGGATGCTCCTTCTTCTTCTTCATTTCACGCATTCCCTTCTACAGCCATTGAAGTTGAGCTTTTAGTAGTATTAAAAATGTCTTCATCATCTATACACTCAAAAATTTCTTCAAGACCTCCAATTTTGGCGATAGACATGGACGTTAAGGAGATTCACGCTGTTAGATGCAGGTGTGGCAATGGTCTTCAAGGACGGATTTTGGAAATTAGGGTTTCTGATTCAAGTGCTAAGCCATTGAGATTATACTACAAATGCAAAGCTTGTTCCTTTTTTAGCTGGGTGAAGGAAGAAAACTTGACCAGACATGGAAGACATATGGTTTCTGAAGCTTATGGAGGTGAAATGTCTACCCAAATGGAAACAGAGTTGATGGTTCAAAGGAAGCAAATCAAGCAACTGCAGAAGACGATGAAGATTATGATTACTCTTGGTCTTTTAATTCTTGTAATTATCATTAAGAATTAAGATTATGATTAGGGTTTTTTTGGCCTTTTTTGTTGTTCAGTTCTTTAAAGAATGTAAAGCTTGTTCAGGAAGTATCTTCCTCTTGTAATATTATGTTGCGATGGATTTGAAGCAGTATTATGATGTTCAAAATATGTTGCAAAAGCATAAGTATCATAAAGCATTCATTAATTTCTTCCCCAAAAGAAGTACAAACCAAAGCCTTACATATATAATGTTCTGCTTCATCATGAAACCCCAAAAAACATACAACCCCAAAAGCATACATGACATACTGTTTTCTTACATCAACAACCAAATTCAACTAAAAGCATATTATAATAATATCACCAATGTCTGCCAACCATTCCCTTGCTTTTGGATCAGCTCCATCAATTGCTTCCATTGCCTTTCTGAACTTGAATTTTGAAGAAGCATTTGCAGCCCTCTAGAACATAGCATAAAGCACTGGTCCAGGGAATTTCTTCTTCCAATTAGCTGATAAGTTCTTACAGCAATATCTTCTGCCTACTTTGGGCCATAACTCATTCAAAGCAATCTCAATGCCTTAGCACATTGTACAAAACAATTAGTTAAACAATCAAGTAAGATATGCACTTGCAATAATAAATGTGAATCAAGTTTACCTTTTATCTGTCTGAAATTATTGTCCAATTATCCCCCCTCCCACTTCCTTCAACATATTCTTCAAATCCCATACAAAGAACTTTCAAGTTTCTTGATCTTCACCTGATACTATTGCCCATGCAACAGGGAAAAGTTGATTATTACCATCCAATGCTATAGCTGATAGTAAAGTGCATCCATATGAACCTTTAAGGTGTTCACCAACCACCCCTATGAAACTTCTACAACCCCCAATCATTGCAGTTACACAAGCACTAAATGCAATGAAAATACTACTAAAGGTCAATGGTTTATCAATTGCCTCCTCCCTATGCCATGCACAATAAGCCAATGATCTTGGATTTGTTTCTTTGATCATGTCCACATATCCAGGAAAAGATGCATAACTCTCATCATGACCTCTATTAAATTGTTTCAGTGCAAGTTTTCTCATCTTGAACACAGTACTTGTCTTCAAAGTAATCCCATACCTTGCCTCCAGTAGCTCATTCAAACACTTGTCAGATATGTCATTGTTTGCCCATATGTCCTCTATCAACTTATTAGCAGCCCATCTAGTTGATACCAAACAATTATGAGCATCTATACCCCTACAAGTCTGTTCAGGAGAATCAATTTTTTTGATGGCCAATGTTATGCCATCTGGTAGTCTACTAGAATGGAGTCTCCACCTACAATTGATGTTCAAAAACTTTACAGTGTAGTATCTATTGCTTGCCCCGTCAACAATATATTCAAACCCATTTTGTATGCCATTGTCTCTCACAACATCCCTCAAGTGTTTTTGATCCACAAATCGTTGCCAAGGTAGCAACTTGATGTTTCCCCATCCTTGATCAACATAAATTTTCCCATTTTTAAACACCCTTTAAATGTAGTTGACATCATCCAAATCATCACCCAAAGGGTTAGCACAAATTGGGTCTTCATATGGGTGATAATCATCATCCACATATCCTACATCATCAGCATCCACAGCTGAGATATCATCATCAATGCAGCCATCATCATCATCATCATCAGAAGAGTCAGTGGATGATGGCTGGTAATCATCATCATCAGAATCATCAACTATATCCTCCATAAATTGTTCACTAACCCTCACTCTCTTCCTTTTGTCCTTATCTTTAACTTGCTCTCTTACTTCCTTCACAAAAACACCCTTCCTTTTGGCTATGGATCGTGGCATTTTTTTGGTGGGACAATTAATGTCAACAGGCTGTGTTGTAGGGACATCAACTCTCTTCACAGGGGATTTGGTCTTCACAGGGGATTTGTTCTTCAAAGGTGATTTTTTCTTTCCCTTACTCTCTTTATTTGTCTTCACCGCCTTCACAGGTGAAGACACACACTCCATGTCATTCCATTTGTACTCTGTTGCATTCATAACTCCAACATCATGTTGCTCCTCATTATACTCACCTATAATAGGTTGTTGTGTTGTAGGGACATCAAACCTAGGACTCCTCCTAATGGGTAGCTTGCTACGAAATGAAATTGATTTACTTTGTTGTGTCTCAGGGTAGTTCTAGGACTGTTTAGACTTGGGGGGTTCACTTGGTGGTGATCAGGCTCTACCTCTTGCTGCACAGGGCTTGGATCAGTAATGGATAATTCAATAGATTCTTCAGGGAGTTTAACATTCAAGGGTTGTGGTTGATCTGGATCTTGTAACTTCTTCAAACTCCTAACAGAGTTCATGAATTTGGTCTCTACTTCAACCTCCATAATATAAACAACTATCATCTCCTCCATAGGGAATTTTGAAAACATCTTAAACAAATCATCATCCCAATCAAGCCATTGCACCTCATAGTTATACATGTAATAAAACCTAGGTTGTAAAGGCATTTCCTTTCCAGCTTTTACACACTTTGCTTCCCAATCCAAAATGAGGTCTAAAAGTGTCTCCCTATCTTTATCATAAACAATCAAGTCTTGGATTACTTCCTTCCATTGAAAACTTAGAACCACACGTTCATCCATTCTAAAACAAAAACCAAATGACTCTAAATTAAATAAAACCCTAATTATAGAGAAAAACCAACTACTCAAACCCCAACAACATGCATACAAAGATAAAAAAAAACCCTAATTTCTTCACAATTTCTACCAACAACCAAATTATGCAGAAAAATAAAATAAAAATTAAAAACCCAAAAAAAACCCAAAACAGAGGAACGAAAAGAGGAGAGAAAATTTACCTGAAAATCGCCACCAAACTTTAGAACTCAGAAGATCACAACAAAAAAGAAAAGGTCGAAGCTTTAGGTTTAGATTCGAAGAAGAAGATGAAGGAGTGGGTTATTATGATGATTGGATGTAACATGACAGGCATAAATACGATTAAAAGAGGAGGGAAGTTAAGAAATTAAACAAGGGCAAATAGGTAATTTCACAACATAACGGGTCATTATCGTTTTTTTTTTGCCATTATCGTTACTATAGATGTTTTTGCAATAGTTGAGTGCTAGTTGGTAGAATGGCAAACAAGAATAGTTATAGTGGGCGTTTCCCTATACCTGGTGCTTACCATGTAGAATTTCCCTATTAAAAAGTACCCAGGTTTTAAAAACTCTTCTCCCATTTAATTTTTTTTTCGTGAAACATATCAGCACCTCTAATTCATGATCAAAAGCTTAAAATTTTACTCGCTATTACCAGTATTTTTTAGACATTATCGAAGAAAGAAATTTCCAAAATTTAAGTGAAATTTTGACATGTAAAAAACCTGAAGGTTGTGCACCAATTATGAGGAGGAAATGGTCCCAAATGACTCAAGTGTTCACTGATTATTCAAGAACTCAGTGTCAAAGGGTTCTTGAGCAGCAGCCTCTTGTTTGGTGTTGCACAGCTACCTTCGATGGCTAATTGAAACTGGGATAGGACACCACGTACCCTCTGGTTTGTAAGGCCCTTCCCTCACTAATCTCCAAGGATCAAATCTTGATCTTTGAGAGCAATGATTCCTTCTTGAACTCTGATACCCTACCAGATTCAATCAAGACTTGAAGAATAGAAGTATGATGAATACCCTCTAGCTCTGATTTCTGTAATTGATGTTTAAGAAAAAATGATGATCGATTGAAATGTTTACATGAGGCCCTTATTTATAGTGTGCTCCTTGCATAATAAACATCAAGAAACCAACGGCTATAGTCTAACATAAGGCCTTAGTTTTATTAATACACTAAAACAGAATTAAGTTCAATATAACCCCTATATTTCTGTCAGTTGGGCTCTTCTGTCCATGTGGGCTGGAATGATTGAAATCATGGTCAGCTGGGTCTTCCTCATGATTAGTCCATGCACATCCATGTCCCTTAATTCCTCCACGTCAGAATCAAGTCCAGCAGGTCCAGCAGGTGAGTGTTCAACAGGTTTAGCGGGTACGTAGTCTGCCTCTTCATTTGGTGACTGGCGTGATTGAGCTGGAGCTGGAGCTGGGGCTGGATTGTCTGGACATGAACAAAGGTTGGGGTGTGATGTCTGGCTTGGTTCATTCCCTCCTTCCTCAGGCACAATTGTCCTCAATTCAGCAATATCGTAGTAAGGTTGGAGGTCTCCCACATTGAAGATGAGTGAAACTGAGTAATGGCTTGGGAGGTCCAACTTGTATGCATCATCACCATATTTATCCAGTATTTGAAATGGCCCATCTGCTCATGGCATAAGTTTGTTTTTCCTTAGTGTAGGAAACCTTTTTTCTTTAGGTAGAGCCACACCCAATCTCCAATTTGGTAAGTGCGCTTGGTGGTGTGAGATTTGTTTGCCTTCTGCTGGTAATTATGTGTGGCCTTTTGAATGTTTAGTTCTGTTTGCTGGTGTATCTTCATCATTGTCTCAGCATGTGCCTTAGCGTCTGCATGAGTGTGATCCTGCGATGAGAAATCAACTAGTGAGATAGGTAGGAGAAGGTTCCCCCATAAACACACTCAAAGGGAGATATTTTTGTAGCCCAGCTGGACTTTTATTGTAGGCAAACTCTGCATGACATAGCTTTAGGTCCCCATCCTTCAAATTTTTCTTAACTATTGTCCTTAGGATTGAGCCTAGTGTTTTATTAGTAACTTCAGTTTGGCCATTAGTCTGGGGGTGATGAGATGTACTATATAACAACTTGGTGTCAAACAGTCTCCATAGGGTGCTCCAAAAGGAGCTTAAAAATTTACTATCCATGTCAGATACAATTGTTCTATAGACCCCATGCAGCCTTACAACTTCTGCAAAGTAAAGCCTGGCTATATGTGAAGCATCATCCACTTTGTTGCATGCTAAGTGAGCCATTTTAGAAAATCTATCTACTACCACCATAATAGCATCTCTACCCCTCTGTGTCCTAGGTAAAGCCACTATGAAGTCCATGCTGATATGTTCCCAGGGTCTTGTGGCAATAGGAAGAGGCTTGTATTTTCCTTTGTGAAAGGTTATCTTGGCCCTTATACAAGCTTCACATCATCGAATTATTTTCCCTACTGTGCCTAGCATTTTTGGGCAATAGAAATGCTTCCCTAACATATCTAAGGTTTTCTGAATGCCAAAATGTCCTCCTAATGTACCTTCATGCACTTCCTTGACCAATGTGACTCTCAAGGAAGTCTTAGGGATGCACAACCTATTGCCTTTAAACAAAAAACCTTGTTGAACAAAGAATGGGCCTTGGGGTTGTTTATTGCACTGGTGATAAAGTGAGCTGAAGTCTGGGTCAGTGGCATATTGTTCTTTAATCATTTCAAAGCCTAGGACTTCAGCATCAAGGATAGCTAGAAGGTGTGCCCTCCTACTTAAAGCATCTACTACAGTGTTCATTTTACCAGTCTTGTATTTAGCTACAAAGTTAAAACTTTGCATGAATTCAACCCATCTAGCATGTTTGACACTTAGTTTACTTTGTCCATTGAGGTTTTTGAGGGCTTCATGATCTTAGTGTAACACAAAGGGTTGTCCCTTTAAGTAATGGGACCAATGCTCCAGGGCCCTCACCATGGCCTAAAATTCCTTGTCATAGGCTGAGTAGTTAGCTCTACATTTGTTAAGCGTCTCACTAAAGTAAGCTATTGGTCTACCCTCCTGTATTAAAACTGCTCCAATGCCTGTGTTACTTGCATCACATTACACCTCAAATGGTTTGTAAAAGTCAGGAAGTTTGAGGATTAGGGGTGACACATGGCTTCCTTAATTCTCTCAAAGGCTTGAGTTGCTTCTTTGGTCCAAGTGAAAACACCTTTTTTGTGCAGTCTGTAATAGGGGACATAACTGTGGTGAAGTTTCTAATAAATCTCCTATAAAAGGATGCTAACCCATGAAAAGATCTGGCTTGAGTAATAGTAGTGGGCGTAGGCCAGGTTCTAATTGCCTCTACCTTAGATGAATCTACCTTCACCCCTTGCCTCCCTACTATGAATCCTAGAAAATGAACTTCCTGCATAAGGAATGAGCACTTTTCTAATTTCCCAAATAATTTTTGTTTCCTGAGGACCTCAAAGAGTTGTCTTAGATGGTCCATATGTTCTTCTACTTCCTTACTGTAAATCAAGATGTCGTCTAGGTACACAACAATGAATCTCCCTAGAAATGGTCTCAATACCTCATTGATTAACCTCATAATTGTACTAGGGGCACCAGTCAATCCAAATGGCATTACCATCCACTTATATAGTCCATACCTAGTTTTGAAAGTTATTTTCCACTCATCCCCTTCTCTCATCCTAATCTAATGATACCCGCTCCTTAGATCTATCTTACTAAACCACTGAGATCCAGCAAGCTCATCCAACATATTATCAACTTTTAGTATTGGAAACCTATATTTGATGGCTATATTATTCACACTTCTACTGTCTACACACATTCTCCAAGTACTATCTTTCTTGGGTACTAATAGGGTTGGTACAGCACAGGGACTCATACTCTCCCTGACATAACCTCTTTCCATTAATTCCTGGATTTGTCTTCGTAACTCCTTAGTTTCCTCTGGGTTGGTTCTGTATGCAGGTCTGTTGGGTAATGTGGCTCCAAGTATTAGGTCAATTTGGTGCTCAATGCCTCTCAGGGGTGGCAAACCTTTAGGTAACTCTTCTGGAAAAATGTCAGCATATTGTTCAAGTAGGGTACTAAGCCTAGGGTCTGTGTTAGTGTGTTCTTCTATCACTTCCTTATTAAAGAGTAAAAATGCCTTACCCTCTCTTCTAACTTCTCTCTCGGTCACTTTCCTGCTCATTATTGAGGTGCAAGGTTTGGTTGGTGGTAGTGGTAAAGTCTTGTGTGGGGGTAGGGGCACTAGGTCTTTTAGTTTTCCTTCATGTCTCAGTGTATAGATATTAGTATACCCATTATGCATGGTGCTCCTATCATGTTGCCAAGGCCTACCCAACAACACATGGCATGCAGTCATATCTAATACGTCACACTAAACCTTGTCTTGGTATAATCCTATGGTAAACTAGACCAAACATCTCTTTTTCACATACCCATTGGCTCTGGTATCCAACCATTTAAGTTTATAAGGGTGAGGATGTGCCTTAGTAGCTAGGGTGAGAGTCTTAGGTCCTTGCTAACACAATTTGCTTCACTTCCTCCATCTATTATTAGGTCACAAATCATATCCTTGATCTTGCATTTGGCTTGGAATATGTTCTCTCTGTGGTCATTTGGCTTGATTTTTGGGGTGGCATGAAAATTTCTCCTAATTAGAAGTTGAGGCAGTTTTGTCTCAGGGTAAACTAGCTCTCTATCCTCATCATCTTCACTAAGGTCAGTCCCTTCAAATTTCTCCAATAACCCATCATTTATGTAATAGGACCCATTAGGATTATCCTTATTGGTAGATGGCCAAATCAATTCTTCATCCCCATTTTTACTAACTAGCATAGTCCTAGGTCTACCTTCCTCCTGTATAGTATTCCACTCTTGTAAAGTGAAGGCTTTAGCATTGGGGCATTTGCTCTTGATGTGCCCAAAACCATGGCATTTAAAACATACTACACCCTTAGCATCTTTGGGGTTTCTGTCCTTTCCAGGGGTGGGCATAGTGGGCTTCCTAGGGATTGTAGTAATCTGGTTCTGTGTAGTTGGGTTTTGATGGGGGCATTCGGTTCTAGTATTGGGGTTCCTATAGGTCCTGTTGTAGTTAGTACTAGTACTAGCCTTTCTTTTGGCATACTTCTGTAATGTGAGGGCATTGCTACAGGCCAAGTTGTAGGTCAAATTCTGTGTCAACTCGAGTTTCCTTCTCAGGTCCTCTCTAAGTCCACCTATAAACTTCCCCACTCGTATTTCTTCTGTCTCACTTACTTCACATAAAATAGAAAGCTTCTCCCACTCTTGAATATACTTTGACACCGATTTATTTCCTTGCCTTAAGGTGCTCCATTGGACAAATAATTGTTGCCTATAGCTGGGTGGTATGTACCTCCTCCTTAGATGTTTTTTTAACTTGTCCCATGTGCTAATTCTCTCCCTTTCCTCCCCCTTCTTTGTCTTTGAATTCCCTCAAGCCAAATAGCAGCTAGCTTAGTCAGTTTAGACTTGGTCAGTCTATGTGTTGGTGGGGTGGGGGGGGGGGGGTGTTCTTGAACTCAAAATAGCTCTCAATACTAGCTTCCCAATCAGTGTAATCCTCAGGATTTTGGGAGTGTCCATCAAAATCAGGTATCTCTATCCTAATGGTCTTGTCCTCTTTGGGTCTGGGTTCATAGGGTTCTTGTCCTCCCCTGCCCTCATTCGGTCTGACAGTGTTAGCGCTATAGTCAGGGCTAATTGTTGCACTATGTTAGTTAGGACATCTAGTGTTTCATCTACATCCATGGGTAACAGTCAGAGAGTAAGGAACACAACTATCAAACACAGGGAATAGTTGTGGAAGCACTACAACAACAAATATGCCATTTCTGATGTCACAGAGAATGATCAGGAGTGTGTGTGCAGGCAAGAAGAGGTGACACTGATGTTACAGGAATCAAAAACAAAAATACATGTGCCAGCAAATCAAGAATGTACTAATGCAATCAAGAATATCAGTCTTCACTCCAAGAGATCGTGCAATATGAAACTTAAACTCAATATGTAATGGAAATCATGAATCCCCAAAATTAGGGTTTGTTAAACGAGTTTTTGGGTAGTAATCGTACAAACACCACTTCTCCTTCAAGTGTTTAGGTGACAAAATAATATCAAGCATTTTACAAGAACAATTATTTACTATAGAACCCTTAAACAAAAATTAGGGTTTTAGGGTTTCAAGATTAGAATCTTGTCAGAAAACTTACAATTCGTGGCTAAAATCTTTTTTTTCTCTGATTAATCGGTTGTACTTGGATTTGTAATGTAAAAGTTAAGAGAATTGGACAGAGAATTACCTAGCCACGTTCACACTTGTTTACTTACTCCAAATTTCCCGTAGATTAGAATCTCTTACCAGATGGTGCGCGATCTTCCTCTGCACGAACTGCTCCCCCTTTGGCTGTTGATTTGTATTTTGGGCAATGTGTATAGTGCTTCCTCCCTTGGTTGAGTGCACAAGCCAACCGTGGCTTTGATACCAAGTTGCACCAATTATGAGGAGGAAATGGTCCCAAATGACTCAAGTGTTCACTGATTATTCAAGAACTCAATGTCAAAGGGTTCTTGAGCAGCAGCCTCTTGTTTGGTGTTGCACAGCTACCTTCGATGGCTAATGGAAACTGGGATAGGACACCACGTACCCTCTGGTTTGTAAGGCCCTTCCCTCACTAATCTCCAAGGATGAACTCTTGATCTTGGAGAGCAATGATTCCTTCTTGAACTCTGATACCCTACCAGATTCAATCAAGACTTGAAGAACAGAAGTATGATGAATACCCTCTAGCTCTGATTTCTGTAATTGATGTTTAAGAAAAAATGATGATTGATTGAAATGTTTACATGAGGCCCTTATTTATAGTTTGCTCCTTGCATAATAAACATCAAGAAACCAACGGCTATATTCTAACATAAGGCCTTAGTTTTATTAATACACTAAAATAGAATTAAGTACAATATAACCCCTATATTTCTGTCAGTTGGGCTCTTCTGTCCATGTGGGCTGGAATGATTGAAATAATGTTCAGCAGGTCTAGCAGGTGAGTGTTCAACAGGTTCAACAGGTAGGTAGTCTGCCTCTTCATTTGGTGACTGACGTGATTGAGCTGGAGCTGGGGCTGGATTGTTTGGATATGAACTAAGCCTAGGGTTTGATGTCTGGCTTGGTTCAGGTTGATAGGAGATCGAATACTCTCCAAAGGGGGGTGAATAGAGAGTATGCTCGTTAAAAAATTTTTCTCTGGAAAGTAAGCTTAAGAGCTTGGGAGACCTTTCGAAATAGTTTTCTAAAACCGTTTTAGGACGAATAATAAATCTAAGATTAAAGGCAAAAACGAACTAAAACAAGAACATGGGATTTGTTAACGAAGTTCGACTTTCATCGATTAATAACTGGTTTTGTTTTACCGAGTAAAGATCGGGTACGGTTTAAAAAAAAAAAAAGAATTCGGCTATGTATTACTAATTACTAAGGATCGAGTCAATATCACATCAAGTTGTTAGTCATTTTGTTATTGATGATAAGATTCCCTTTAGTTAAAGCAAAATAGTTAAAATGCAAATCAATTAGTGATCATTAATACTTTGTTACTTTTACTTGTTTGACTGGAAACTAAAATTATAAAGTTCTATCAATTTTCATCTAATTCGATTAAAAGTAGTTTAATAAACATTTAACATTGATTTTAACTCTAAATATATGAAACCATGTATTTATAAAATTTAATTTATTAAAATATCTATCACTTTATTAGATTAACTAGTAAGATGATTGAATATGAGTCGATCATATTTCTATGTTAAAAATTGGTTTAGGTTTACAGCAGTTCGATCTAAAATTCGTTCGAGTTAAATCGGTTTATGCCGGATCCAATTCGGTTTCGAGCATGATTTGGGTAAGATATGACTCAGATCGGTCATTTTTAGGTTTGGGTGATCTCGGTTATGTGTCGGTTACAAAAATCGGTTAGAACTCAGGTTCAACTTTTCTATTTTCGGTTGTCAACCCGTTCCGGTACAGCTTCAGTTCGGATATTGTCGGTTCGATAACCCTTAAAAAGGAACACATTTTCGGGTCCTTTTATTTTTGGTTTCGGGTTGGGTGTTCAGGTCGGGTCACTTTTGAACGGCTCTAACAACAACACGCATTATCACCCTTTTACCAAAATAATTAAATCAACAATATGCATTGTTTTGATGTATTTGACAAAAAAGTAGCAGAAGCAATAGAACAATGCTTCAATCTCAGCCTAGACTTAGCACCTTACAAAACAAACGAGCAGCAGTAACTGGCAAGAACAGACCAACTACAGCAAGGGGGTCAGGCAGCAACACCTTCTGATTAGACCAGCAACAACACGCAACATGAAGCAAAACAACAATAGCAAAACAACAACGGATCACAACAACCTGCGATGGCAACAAAAGCAGATCACAACAACACACAACCTCAATAAAAATAGCGCAACAGCAGCAAATCGGGATCCTAATGTACACAACAGATAACATAATGCAACAACAACAGCCCAATAGCAATAGCGTAACGGGAATACGCAATGCAATGCAACGAAACGCAACAAAATTAGTACACCAAAACATATTAAACCAACACACACCAAACCAGGAGCATCATATATTTAATGCTAAGAACACGACAAAAACATCGCATATTAAGAAACAACGCACACCAAACCAGCAACCATCAACTAACACAAAACGCATATACCAACAAAAATGTTGAACCATTGTCAATTCTATAAAAATTTAATAATCGCATACCAAAAAATGTTATTCTCATCCTCCACTTCATTCATGCTTGTATTTGGCACTTGTGAATGTCGTACACACTCCTTGGTGGCAACCTAAACACATAAAAATTAAACCTAAACACATAAAAATTAGACTTTCATAATTAGTACCAATTCAAAGAACAAAACATAATATAAAGTTAGAAATGAAGTTGAACATTTCATCAATTGTACATGCCTTATTTAACTTATCCCACAATAAATTGTCCAACATTTGTGTATTAGCTCGTTTCTTGGACATATACATTGCCTACAATTATAAAAATGATCGTTTAGAATTCAAGTTTAGATGAATAGATCAAAAACATTATAAACAACAACCAGCAGTTAACCAGCACAAGATTTGAACAAATTAGATAGAACATATTTACGATGCAGACAAAATGTCTAACAGCAGCCAACAACAACAATGCAACCTATACAAAAAGCAGAATATGCAGCAACAAAGCAGAAAATTCAGTTTCCTCTCTATAAATACCCAACCAAATCTCTGAGTATTATCACAAATACACATTAATTAACTCCTAAAATCTAAATTTCGAATAAATGTCAGACCCAGTCTCACTTTTGCCAGGTCCTATAATTACAAAAATCACAGAATTAGCTTATGCCTTTGGAAACAACAAGTATGATGAAATCTATGGAGTTAAAGATGAGATAGAAAAGATGAAGAGCAACTTAAAAGCCATTGGAGCAACACTTAAGGCTGCTGAAACTTACTGTAACATTTCACTTTATTAAACCTATGGAGTTTGAAAGAAAGATTACCAAACCAAAGAAATATTACCTAACCAAATGAATGCCTTACTAAAGTGAAATATTACCCAAACAAAGAAATATTAGTATACTTTGTGTACAAAAACAACCAACATACATAACCCTATAACTACAAAAACAACAATCATATGATGATGCTTTTGAGACCTCCATGAACATGGCATTAAAAAGTTAGTATACTTTCTGCTACAAAGCCCATTATTTCCAACAAAACTATCCTTATATGCCTCAACTCTAAGGGACTCCAGGATCGAACCCGATAACTTATTATATGACAAATCAAGAACACTAAAATGTAGAGATGAAACACTACTAGGAATCTCACCAGATAACTGATTGTGTGACAAATTCAAAGAATATAAGTTATTTGAAGATCCAAAAGATGGGATTTGACCAGAAATGAATTTCCTACTAAATTAAGATCACCCATTTGAAGACAGTTCGCAATAGAATTAGGGATATTACCAGAAAGCTGATTTTCTTGAAAATTAAGGGTACTTTAAGTTCTTAAGATCCCCAATACTTTCTGGGATTTTTCCTGTTAATTGATTATTACTCAAATCAATCAAACCCAATGAAGAAGCTCTAGAAATTTCTACAGGATTATAGAACCAAAATTCTGAATTTAAGACAAAATTAAAAAAAAAAAATGATACGATAGGTAATTGTAGCCTACTGTAATCGTTCTTGAAGATGAAATTGAGAGGGAGGAATTGAAGAATTACAAAAAGAAAGAATGAGACAGCAATAAGAAAAGAGAAGAGATAAGATTAAGAAGAAGGAATCTGATATTTCATTTTCTACTCTTTAATACAAGCTATGGAAGTAATATATACTAAAACAACATGTGCCCAGCACATGACACAACAATTAAAACATCATGTGCCCAGCACATGACACCAAACATAACCCCCCATTACAATCCATCCCCCTTAACAAATGACTTGTCCTCAAGTCAGTAAGTGTTCATGCAATCAAAGTGTGGAAAGTGTTTCTCAAAGTTCACTGCATTTTCCCACGTGGCAGCCTCTTTGCCTAAGCCCTGCCATTGAACTAGATACCGAATTAAAGGGGAGTTTTGATGCTTGATAACTCTCCTATCCACGATAGATTCAGGGGGAATAAGGGTAGAGACATCTTGACCATGGAGCCAATCCGGTATGTGAGGGACAGTAGGCAATTGGCCTCTGAAAGGCTTTAACTGGGAAACATGGAAAACTGAGTGTATCTTAGCACTAGTGGGAAGCTTGAGTTTGTAAGCAACTGCTCCAATTTTGGCTTCAATTTGAAATGGCCCATAAAACTTTGCTGAAATCTTGTCATTATGGTGAGCCCGGATGGATTGTTGTCTGTAAGGTTGGAGCTTAAGCCATACCCAAGAGCCCACTTCAAGTTGTCTCTCAGTCCTGTGCTTGTTAACTTGCACCTTCATCCTATTTTGAGCCCTCTGCAAATGGAACTTCAGTAGCCTAATCATCTCTTCCCTTTTGGTCATACTCCTATCTATACTGGGGTTAAGGCTTTCCCTTGGTAAATAAGGCATATAATGTGGGGGAGGGTGGTTATACACCACCTCATATGGTGTGAGTTGAGCAGAGGTATGAAAATTGGTGTTATACCACCACTCAGATACTGGTATCCAAAAGCTCCACTCTTTGGCACATTCCCCAGTCATGCATCTCAAGTAAGTCTCTAGGCACTTTTTGACCACCTCTGTCTGGCCATCAGATTAAGGATTGTAGGCTGAAGACAATTGTAGAGTAGTACCCTGCAAGGTAAACAAAGCTTTCCAAAAGTCACTTATAAAAATAGAATCTCTATCAGATACAATTGACCTAGGCCACCCATGTAATTTAAATACGTGGTCAAGATAGACCTGAGCCACCTCCTAAGCTGAGTAAGGGTGCTTTAGGGTCATGAAATGTGCATACTTGCTCAGTCTATCAACAACAACAAATATAACATATTTACCAAAGGAAAGTGGTAATCTTGTGATAAAGTCCATGGATATGTCCACCCACACTTCCTCGGGTATGGGTAGGGGTTGCAACAATCCATGGGGAGACTTAGTCTCGTGTTTACTAGCTTGACAAGTAAGGCAATGTCTAACAAATTGGGTGACAAATTTGGTCATGCCTCTCCAATAGAAGAGGTGTTTGACCCTCCTAAAGGTGGCATCCCTCCTAGAGTGACCCCCTTGGGAAGAACTGTGCAACCAGTCAAGGATAGCCATTTTGAGATCCTTGTCAGGTCCCACAACCAACTTCCCTTTCCTTTTCAATAATCCATTGTGCACAGAGAAGTTAGGCACAAATTGGCCTTGGAGTAATGCACTGATCATATGAGTGAGGTTGATATCCAAATCATAACTAGCAATTAGCCTTTGTTCCATATCAGAATGGACAACAGAGATGGCCATCAAAAGTAATTCAGAATTAGTAATTCTTGAGAGAGCATCAACAACCTTGTTTTCAGAACCTGATTTATACTGTATTTCATAAGAAAAGCCCATTAGTTTAGACAACCAAAAATGTTGGGAAGGGGTAGAAATTTTCTGCTATAGAAGCCATTTAAGGCTTTTTTGATCAGTCTTGATTATAAATTGCTGTCTAGAGAGGTATTGCTCCCATTTCTAGACAGATGCTACTACGGCTTATAACTCCTTCTCGTAAACTGAAAGCTTCTGCCATTTTGGTCCTAAAGCTTTGCTTAAATAAGCTAAGGGGTGATCTTGCTGCATTAGAACAACTCCTATGCCCTGTTGAGATGCATCTGTTTCTATAACAAAAGTCTTAGCAAAGTCAGGTAAAGCAAGAACAGGTGCTGAACTTAGAGCCTGTTTCAAGTGATCAAAAGAGTCTTGCGCAGTAGGTGACCAACTAAATTTCCCTTTTTTAAGCAATTGGGTTAAAGGTCTACTTATCCAAGCATAATGCCGAATGAATTTCCTATAGTAACCGGCTAAACCTAGGAAACTTTTGAGTTGTTTAATGCTTAATGGAATAGGCCAGTCAGATTTATTTCTCTTCTACTAGGAGCCCTATTAGTATTATTATTCTTTAACATGCTGGATGGAAAAGTTTCTTTGCTAGGTTTAGGATGATGTGGAGTCTGAGTCAGGGGTCTCGACATAGATGGATTGATTCTTGAGTCATAAAAGGGTTTCTTGGATGATTGAGGGACACTTTGTATCCTATGTGAATTTGAAAGTTTCATAGCCTCATCATTATGTTCCTTGTTCCTAGCATACTCCACTGCTGAATAGAGCGCAGGGGGATTGAAGGAACGCACAAAATATTTAATTATGGGTTTTAACCCACCAATAAAATTATCAAGAAAGTAAGAATCAGGGATTTCGGGGTTTTTTTGAATCATAAGGGACATAAGGTCTTCAAATTTGTCGAGATAGTCTTCTAGGGTGCCTACTTGGGTCAATTTGTTAAATTCTTCCACTACATTTCTACACTCATCATCCCTAAATCTAACACTAAGGTCTAAACAAAAGGTACCCCAATCAACATTACGTCTGACAGAGGTGTAAGCATCAAACCATGCCTCTGCTTTCCCACACATGTAAATAGAAACAAAATCCATTTTCTGGTCATCATTAATTTTGCACAATTGAAAATATTTGTTAGCCTTTTTAATCCATGCTCTAGTATGTTTACCATCAAAATTAGGGAATTCTAGTTTAGGGAAGTAGCCCAGAGGCTTTTGCTGCATACCTTGGTTGGGTGGTGGCCCAAGAATACCTACCTCACCATGAACCTTGGAAGAATGTTCTTCTTCCATGCGTTTCATCATCTCCAAGAGTTTGTCATATTTGGCTTCTAATTTCTTCACAGTGTCGTCTATGTTGTCCATGCGTTTTGCAGCTGTAATCTTAGACTTAGCCAGAATGGTGAAGAATCGAAAACAAAGAAAAAGATCTTGATCCCAGAATTGTCAAAAATTAATTTCTAGGTATCGCTCGACAGAGAAGAAGCACAGCAAGATTTTGCTCTGATACCAATGATACGGTAGGTAATTGTAGCCTACTGTAATCGTTCTTGAAGATGAAATTGAGAGGGGGGAATTGAAGAATTACAGAAAGAAAGAATGAGACAGCAATAAGAAAAGAGAAGAGAGAAGATTAAGAAGAATGAATCTGTTATTTCATTTTCTACTCTTTAATACAAGCTATGGAAGTAATATATACTAAAACAACATGTGCTCAGCACATGACACAACAATTAAAACATCATGTGCCCAGCACATGACACCAAACATAACCCCCCATTACAAAAAACCATAGGCTAAAACTTACTTGAAAGATCACGATGAAGAAGCTAGATGAAGAGCTTGATAAAATGCACAAGGTAGTTGCTTTTGTTTGGGCAAAATCTAGGGTTTTTTGAGTTTTAGGGCAAAATTTTCTGAAATATGGGTATAATTTTGCAGCAGATTAGTCGAAGAGGAGAAGGTGAAGGGCCAAAGTGTAGCGCGGGTTTGATTAGATCAAAAACCAATAAGCGTGCCTGATATTAAAAGCTGTTAGCTAGTCATGCTTACAAGCGTTGCTATGATTCCCATGCTTAATAAGCGTGCCTAACTAAAATAAGACAATTACATTAAATTAAGTGAGGCTAATTAAGTGTAGTATTTATAAAATTTAATTTATTAAAATATCTATCACTTTATTAGATTAACTAATAAGATGATTGAATATGAGTCGATCATATTTCTATGTTAAAAATTGGTTTAGGTTTACAGCAGTTTGATCTAAAATTCGTTTGAGTTAAATTGGTTTTTGCCGGATCGAATTCGGTTTCGAGCATGATTCGGGTCAGATATGACTCAGATCGATCATTTTTAGGTTCGGGTGATCTCGGTTATGCGTCGGTTACAAAAATCGGTTAGAACTCAGGTTCAACTTTCCTATTTTCGGTTGTCAACCCGTTCTAGTACAACTTCAGTTCGGATACTGTCGGTTCAATAAACCTTAAAAAGGAACACATTTTCGGGTCCTTTTATTTTCGGTTTCGGTTCCGGTGTTCAGGTCGGGTCACTTTTGAACGGCTCTAACAACAACATGCATTATCACCCTTTTACCAAAATAATTAAATCAACCAAAATTATTAATAATATTTAATAAAGGAAAAAAATGTTGGGAATAATTGAACCTATTTCCTAGTACCTACCAATAATCCCACCTTGTAAAATTTTTATTAATAATACAACCTTTGTTATCAATTTGTTGCCAATGGATCCTTTAGATTATGACCTGTTATATCAGGTTATTCTCATCTTTTGTCTTCTTTACAATAATCCAACTTATTTCCCATACCTAGAAATAATCCCACATTTTGAAATTTTTTTTAATAATCTAACATTTGCTTTCAGCTTGCTACCAATGGACCTTTTAAAAAGCAAATTGAAATTTATATTATTTCCAAAGCTTATGAACTTCATCATTGCATTAATAGTAATTTTCTTTACATATATATCCCATCAACATTGTGATTACAAAATATCATCCATGAAGGATTAAGGCTACATTTGTTAGTTAACTAGTTTACTAAATACAAAATGATTAGATTAGTTAGCCAATTACAAAATGCCTTAGTTAAGTTTGCCAATTACAAATAGCTTACGAAATGATTAGTTAACTACACATTCTTTGGTACACTCGAGGTAGATGCTTGCGTTGAACATATGACCACTTTTTGAGATGTTTGTGAAGACACTAACTTTGCCACGCTACCATGCATGATGAAGTTTAATAAACTTGATTATTAACATGATTAAGTTTATTAAACTTATCTAATCATTTTGTAAGCCATTTTGTAATTGGCAAACTTAACTAAGGCATTTTGTAGTTGGCTAACTAATTTAATCATTTTGTATTTAGCAAACTAGTTAACTAACACATATAGTCTTAGTCCTTCTTGGATGATATTTTGTAATCCACAATGTTGATGAGATATGTATGTAAAGAAAATTACTATTAATGCAATGATGAAGTTCATAAGCTTCGGAAATAATAGAAATTTCAGTTTGCTTCTTGAAGGGTCCATTGGCAGCAAACTGAAAACAAAGGTTGAATTATTAATAAAAATTTCAAAAGGTGGGATTATTGGTAGGTAATGGAAAATAGGTTGGATTATTGTTAAGAAGACAAAAGATGAGAATAACCTCATATAGCAGGTCATAATCTGGAGGGTCTATTGGCAACAAATTAATAGCAAAGGTTGGATTATTAATAAAAATTTCAAAAGGTAGGATTATTGGTAGGTAATGGAAAATAGGTTGGATTATTCCCAACAATTTTTCCTATAATAAAAACAAAAAATATATAAATCGAACTCCATTTTCATATTCTCATTTAAAATTCATATTTCATAGTAATATATATACATATCAACCAATATCCTAAAAATAAAACACATCTAAATTGATTAAATGATGATTATCATACTTATATCTTGAACACAATTAACCTTCTTTTCTAAATCAACACATCATAGATTTTCTTTTAATCTCTACACATGAACTACTTATTTAAAAATTAGTGATAAAATACACATATATACATAATTTCATCCAGGGGCAGATTTAGGTGCCCTCATGTGACTGCACTGCTTTTTTTAAAAAAAATATTGTATATGCTACAACTGGGTTTCGAACATATGACTTAAAGATTGCAAGGCAAGGGTATAACCATCTCTACTATCCCACTTTTCTAACTAAATGAGCTTTTGATTTTAATTAATGTATGTCTAATTGTACTAACAAGTAATAAATCTTAATTAATGTCGTTATATTTTCCAATATATATTTAAACCTTTATACCACTTATTCCCCTCTTTCAAGGTTCAACAAATAGCCGACCACCCTCCACCACGTCAACTGTCGTGTGTTGGCCTCCCACCATTGTCGCCGCCCATCAAACCACCAGCTAGCCGCCACCACAATTCCTTAATGTCATGTTTGAGAACCATGATTTCATTTGGAAATATGGAATTGGCTAAAATCTATTGTTTGGCAAATCAAAAATTTTAAATTTTGGATTTGGATCAAATTCCACCATTATTTTCAAAGTAGTTAAAGTTAAGGATTTGAGAATGACTACCCAAATCTTGTCATTCTCAATTCTTCATTTATGATTTCATAATTGAAATCCATAATTTGAAATGAAATACTTGTTCTCAAACACTACATAATTTAAGAAAAAAATCTAATTCTTTTATTGAATTGTAATTTTAAATATAATCAAGAAACTTTTACAATTATTAATTTTAATTTTAATTAGCTTTTGGTTAATTTATTATTATGTTAATTTAGTATTATAATCAATCAATTAATATTAAAATTTGATCAATATTTTTCTCTCTTATAATATAAATTAACCACTAATGAGCATGTGAATATGAATTTTGCTTGAAATGTAGTTATATTTCGTCGTCATTCTTGTTTATATTTTTTCTTTTAATTGCCCCACTTTTTTTTCCCTTTTATTAGATTAGGCTCTTTGTGCATATGATATAGTCTTTATATCAAAGATTAAGTATAGATAATTTTACTAGTGATAATTTATATATTGATGATTTTTTGAATTTTTTTATTGAATTATTTTTCATCAAGTGTGCTCCCACTAAGTTTCTATTCTGAATTCGACACTGATTTCATCATCATATAAAATCATGAAATAAAATATGAAGATACTTTTAATAAAAATGTATTCATCACTAATTTATTTTGTTCAATGTTTTTCAAATAAAAAGTATGAACATGATTTTTAAACAAATTAAAATTTTGTTAAAGGTTTATGAATCATGATGACTTACTAATCAAAGATCAAAAGGCTTGAATTAGAACACTTAAATAGCCAAAACCAATCAAAGATAAAAAAAAATTTCTGATTTTGGTTCTATACTAAGCATCCATATGAAAGGGTTAATGTATGATTTAGTATAAGGGATTAATTCATAAGCATAAATGTCCTTATGTCCCCATGAATGGCATATAATTATCAATTCAGAAACTAAACACCCCTTCCTTTCTCCTTATTAATTTTTTATTTAATAATAATTATTTGATCAAATTTGTTCAATTAATTTGTAAGTCGATAAAAATCGTTACGCAATATAATTGTTACGCGACGAAACACGCGCACCACGAAAACTCAAACGATGACGAATTAAAATGTATGTGTTTATATATTTTAATCGACTAAAGTATATTAAAAAATAATTTATTTAGATGGTATATTAACGGGGTGTTACAGTAGCTTAACGAATTGATCTTGCTTGACAAGGTTGTGGCCATAGATCCCCTTTAAGTCTATTGCACATGATCGTTTGCCTGAATTTTATTTCTCGACAATTTCCTCTTCATACGAAACACCAGAACTAATAGCCTATATTGGGTCCGTACCCTGCACCACTTTACAATCCGTGCACGAGGTCTGATCATCCCTACGTACTAAACAATAGTCAATTTGAATTACATGGCCACCGTAACCCAAATTTCAAAATAATAAAAATTTGAAAAAACAATTCGATTCAAAAGTAATCAAATCAAAAAGTAGATTGTTTTAAAAGGTGTGAGTTATGCAGCATGACTTGGCATCTTCAGCACGTGAACAAGCCTTGTGCTTGTAGGAGTGTGCTACATTGAGCATACGCTGCACGTGATGAGGCTGTGAAAGGCATATTGTACAACTCTCAGAAGGACTAGCACAAACACTTATGAGGTTGGAACTCCACAAACTTAAATGTTATCCACCACTACTACTACTACTACATTTAGTGTGCACGAATAAATCTCTAGTCTTTATGCATTTTTTTATAGATTCATTGTTATCTACAACATGAGATTGCGCCTCAATATATTCTAATAAAAAAATAATATTCTTCATGCATAATTTTTCGTGTCATATTTTCATTTTCGTTTTTTAAAAAATAACTCCCATCGTTTTGAATATATGGCGCAATATTAGATGTTTTGTATATTATAGTTTTATGTATATATTTTGTAAAACTTTGTCCAAGTGTCCCTAAGGTTTAGTATCAAGTAGACCAGTAGAACGGTGGATCCATCGTGCTATTTACGTGTTAGGTCAACTTTAGGTTATCATTATTAGGTTGCATCGTTGCCGATTTTGGTCGATTCTGATCAACTCAATGATTTTTTATTTTAGTTTAAAAGAGTTTAATATTTCTATTTTTTTATGAAAATTATATTTAACATGATATTTTTCAATAAAATGTTATCTTTGAAAAATGACAAATATATCGCTGCTAATGCTTCAACAAATAAATGAAATAGATATATGTCATTTGTCGCATTGGATGTGCATCAAATATAAGTATATTATGATTGCACTTCTAGTTTCGGGTACTAAATATCTAGGGAATGAAGTAGAAGCATATTGTTCGACATTAAATTATATATATACATATATCTACCATTATATTAGATTTTAAATTTATTTAAAAAATAGAGTAAATGTTAATTTATTTTTGACAATCACATCATCTATATTGTATAGTGTGATGACAATTGATTTTTTTAATAACCCACGCACTACAAATAAATGGGCAAAGAGCAGGATACTTGGTCTCCCATTCTGAACGGTTAATTGGAAAAACTAAAGCTGGGCGACGGGACAATGGATAGACGCTACTCATGTGGACGTTAAAATAGAAACGGACGACAATGTGTCACGCAAGACACGGCATAAGGGGCGACTGCTCAGAATTACTTGATACTCTCTCCTATTCACTCAAGTTGTCCCATTTATTTTTAAACATTATTCACTGATCACTCTTAATTTGTATTTTGTTCTTAATTTATAAGTTAAAACATAGTCATGTAGATTTTGTTTGATTCGTCTCAATATAAAGATTATAATTTTTAATTAACAATAATTTGAGATATTAAGGGTTAAAATGTTGTCTCGACATGTGTGAAAAACTAAATGAGACAACTTAAATGAATAGGAGGAAGTATATTATTATAGATCCATAACGAGCAGGGTGACGACATTAATTATGGACTCATAACCCGACCGTCACCAGTCTAACAAGCATGGTGACGACATTTATTATGGACTCATAATTACTTAATATATTATTATAAATCCATAACTACTAAATATTATAACATTATTTTTGTGTAATTTAAATTCCCACGAACAAGCCCCTCTCACCCGTTATTTGGCCGGCTCTGCCCACTTCATCTGGTATACTAAAGAATTGGATGGAAGATTCCTTAAAATATACTCCCTCCTATTCGCTATAAGAGTCCCATTTGACTTTTCACGGATTTTAAGGAGAGTCAAATGGGACCACATGTGTAAGAGAAAAATGTAGAGTTTTTGAATTTTTATAGGTGTAGAGTGGGGTTAGTAGGTACAAAGGTGTAAAAAAGTTAAGTTTAGTAGGGATAAATTGATAAAGTTAACATACCCAAAATAGAAATGAGACATTTAGGATGACTTGACCCAATAAGGAAATGGGACACTTAAGGTGAATAAGAGGGAGTATTAATTATTAAAGAAAAGAAACTGCCTCAATTGCTTCCTAAATTCAACGCTGGTGTATATATAAGCACCAAGAACTCAACTTATTCATCCACATTCTTCTAATCTAAAAGAATAAAAAGAGTAAATCACCTATCTATAAACACATTATTCTATCACACGCTAAAATAAAAAAAAAATGGCGCATTGGTCTGCAGAAAATGCTGCTAAAGCTTACCTTAGAACCGTAAAAATGGTGAGTTATTTTGTATTTTTGTTTTCAAATAGTATTTTTTTATCAAACTTTCAAATAATTTTGTTTTCCAATTTCCATAATGAACCTAACAAAAGTTTTATCTGTTGGCTTCAATGTTATTCTTTTTATTCCATTGAAATATTGCTACATATTATCTCAATACTTTAAAATTATTATAGGTATTATTAGAATCTCAATAAAAATAAAAGAGTATTTAGAGCAAGTCAATATTGATATTTTTTAATCGATTTAAGTTAAAAAGTATTTTAAATTATTATAGGTGTTATTACAATCTCAATAGAATAAAAGAGTATTTAGAGCAAGTCAAAATTAACATTTTTAATCGATTTAAGTTAATTAGTATTTTATATTATTATAGGAGTTATTACAATCTCAATAGAATAAAGGAGTATTTAGTGCTAGTCAAAAATTGACATTTTTAATCGATTGAAGTTAATGGATATCTCTAATTATTATAGGTATTATTACAATCTCAATAGTATAAAGGAGTGTTTTGATAACGATGAGTTGTGACTAATATGAACATTGTACTAATTAATTTTTGCAGGGGAAAAGAGGTAAAGAGCCTGATGTAGCAGAGTTTATATCAGCATTAGCAGGAGGTAACAATGCTAAACTCATGGTTGAAGTTTGTGGGTCAATTGCAGGCCCAACTACCTTGGGCTTGATAGCTGCGGCCCATCAAACCAGTGGGCGGGTTGTATGCATTTTACCCGGCTCGAAAGAGGTTCATTTGTCCAATTTTGAGTTGTCAAGTTACATAAACCAAGTTGAGTTTGTAACAGGAGATCCACTAAACTTATTGAGTAATCGGTTCAAGGGAGCTGATTTTGTCACTGTTGATTGTAATATCAACGGCCATGATGTGCTATTCAAAACTGCTGAGAAGGATGGGAGCCATAATGCGGGTGGTGCAATTATTGTAGGGTACAATGCGCAAAATAAAGTGTCCTTAGGAGGACACTTCTTACCTATTGGAGAAGGGCTGCAGATTAGTAAAGTACCTAAATACAAAGGTTTTAAGGATTGTAATGGTAATGCATATGGGATAAACGGAAAGAGTAGCAAATGGATAGTAAAAGTTGATAAATGTACAGGAGAAGAGCATGTTTTTAGGGTCACTTGTCCTCACCGAAAGATTGTACATGCTTAGAAATAAATTAAATTAATGGACGGATGATTTCTCCATTCCTATCGATATTCGTATTCCAAGGTAAAGTAGAACACATGATTTCTGATTCAACCTAATTAAAGTGTTGGATCTTACTTTTATTTAGTACTAGCTCTTTAGTATCTTAATATTTAAGACTATTGTAAATTGAAATGCGCTTCTAGCTTTGTTTTTTTATAAAGCTTGAAGATTTGCTAGTATTGTGTTATAGGAGTACTAAGTATTTTTGAACGTAGATTATAGATGATTTTATAATGTTACAATCATATATATTTTCATTTTTGCACATTTACATCATATGCATTAATGAATATAGTATGTATTTATTTGTTCTTTTCAATTTATTATATTATTCTTTTCAATTTACTACAATAGTATAATGCCCGTGCGATGCACTACAATAGTATAATGCCCGTGCGATGCACAGTTTTTTTAAAAAACTATCATATATATAGTAATTTAACTATTTGATAATTTATCTTAGCGTAATTATCAATTATTCAGATAAAAGAGGCATTTAATAATAACATTAAAAAACAGTTATGAAACAGTCGCATAAATTATAGCTCTTTTTAATCACGAATTTAATGTCTAAATATTTTTAATTAGTGGTGATAGTAATTAAAAAAAAATAAAATTCTACGATGATTAGAAACTTGTTAATTTGTAACGTGGTTATGAATCGTAAGAGGTAACGTAAACTTTGGAGGTAAAGCTTAAAGTTGAGCAATTACCCACAACAATTTGGAACAATTATAAATACTTATTCACCCATGTTGGGAATAATAAATATTTCATACATATATACAAGTGATTTTTACACATGAAATACAAGTTACATAACTTGTTACATGTACAACAATTTTTACCCAAACTTTAAACTATCTTAGACAAACCTTTCTTGCACCATAATAGACCAAATTGAGGATAAAAATCACCTCAATCAGCCCCAAAACAGCAGCCCTCTAGCTGCCATACTACCCCTCTTTTAGCCCCAAAACCCACTTACACACTCATCCAAACTCTCTACCCAAAGCCCCTTTTGTTCTTATCCAAAAACACCATCATAACAAACATGCAAACATGATAAATAAAGACATATTTGCTGTCCAGATTTTTAGCTCCATCAACCTTCTTTCACTCTTCATTTTACTCCTAAACTCATCCATAAGTACAATAGAAGTTCAATCTTACAATTCCTAGCAAAAACACCTTCTTTTCTCATCAAATCTTCTTCAAAAAAACCCATCTAAACTTCTGAAAATTTATGTTTAGAAACTCAAATCTTCGATAAAAATAATCTTCATTTCAACAGCTTTCCATAGACACCAAACTTGAAGAAATCCACCAAGTATAGAGTAAGTTATGTTCATTTCTTTACTTCACTAGTTTTGTTAAAACTTGTTCATGTAAAATTCTTTTTACATGAAATCTTTCTATCAACTAAGATTATTATAAAAATGGGTATTTCATCATGTTAACTAAGAAAAATAATCTCTTAAAAAGGCCTATAAATTTAGGCTAAAAGAAGGAAATTTGAAATATTTTTCTTCAATCAACTTACAATCTCCTATTTTTGTTTCCTAGCCAAAAACACTCAAGTTGTGGGACTTGTTCAACAAGTGTTGCTCAATACTAATCAATCTCCAAAGTAAAAAAATGTAAAAGAGTAAGTAAATCTAACAATTTTTATTTAGAAACCAAAAGTCATTAAGTTACATAGAAAGATCTGAAATAATGCTATTTTTGAATTTTTAAAAATAAGTGTAGCAAAGGAGTTGGATCTTAGTTATTGAGAAGTTGTACCAAAGGTTAAGGAGTACTTTCAGAGCTAAGGATCGAGGTATGTCACATGGGGTGATTTTTAAAGAATTTAAGAACAAGTTGGGAAAATTTGTGTATGAACTTGTTTTTAAAAATAAAATTCCCAAAGTGAAGTTCTTAAATATGGAAAAATGATATGCTATTGAAAATTTTGAGTATGGAATGATTTATTACATGTATTATTGTGGGCATCATGCATGTTGATTTTATGAAATGTTGTGTGTTTAAAGGCATGTTTAACAATACTTTGTGAAAGTAATTGTGATGAAAATGATTATATGGACTTGGAAAATATTTTAAATGCATTTTAAAAGAAATTTTCATAAGCTATATGTTAAGAAAATCTATTGGATATTGTTTTGTTGAAATTTATTCGTTAAAATGATATTTTAATGGATTTTACGGTGTTAAATACTCTTAATATAAAATATGATATTAAATAAGCTCTTGATCATCAAAACTAATTATTAAAACAATATTATATTGTCTCCAACAAGATTTGGCCAGAATATATTTAGTTTGGAATATTTCATGATTTTTGAGAAATCGTTAAATTGTTTATCGGTAAATTATGAAATAGTAAAATATAAAATATTTACCAAATGAAGACATATGGACTTGAATAACTTACTCATATGGACAATAACCAATATTGTTAAAATTTTGGGAATATTTTGTTGATGTTTAAGGACCTTAAGAATATGAGACACTTATATTAACAGTAGATACATTTTCAAAAATTTATATGGATTTTCGTGACCAGAAATGGACTTAAATAAATTCTATTTGGTTTATCGGTAAAATAACGATATTAATTATTAAAAATACTCTACATGTTTTTAATGGTTAATTAAGATTTTATATTCTTTAAATTAGTTTCTGAAACATCATAAAAAAATTTATATGATTTTATTCGGACTTAAATAATTTTAAACCGATTTTATTTTATTTATCGATTAAAGGCCTATATAAAATAATAAAATATTATACATGACATTTATAAGTTTAAATAGGCTAATTAAATTATTATATAACTTTTAGAACTTTTTTATAATTTTATTAAGCTAATTATGAATTATTTACTAATTTATCAAATTAATAAAACTTGTTTAATTATCAAAAGGTGTAATATTGATAATTAAATTTGAATAAACGTAGACCTATATAAAAAATTTATAATTGTATTCATAACCTACTGCCTTATAGTATAAAATAAGTTTAACTTAGATGATTTGTAAATTTTACGGATTTAAGATATCACTTAAATAACGGTAAATACCCAAATTGTCGAAAATAATCGTAAAATCATTATAAATTGGCATAACAGATTATAATTTGATGGGACAACCTTAAATTCATTTTAATTAAGTTATTATAATGACTTGATTAATTTGGGCCTTGTTGGAGAATTAATATATATTTTGTAAATCAATTATCGATTTTATTACCGGCAAAACTATCTTGTATTTAAGAAAATAGTGTTTTATGAAATCTTTTGGCATAATGATTTTATAGACTTATGAACTATATTATAGTTGTTTTAAACGAATTCCAAAACTCTTTGATTGAAACAAAACATTTTAGTGGTTTCCTTGAAAAATCATATTGAATTTTAATCACTTTTTGTTACGATGCATTTCCCCACATGCTAGTGATGCCCCATTATAATACAAAGGTTATGTTTGATGATATGATTATGCTAAACATGTTTTACCCATGTGGGAAAGATTATGATTTGATTTTTGCTATGTTGCAAATAAAGTATGTTTTACTATGTTGCAAAGAATATATTTATCATACGGGAAAATATTGATATTTACGACAATTCCAAGAAATATATTATATACAAAAATGTTTTAGCCTAAATGGCGGGTACATATGCAACAACAAATATTGAATGCATGATTAAATGGCTCACCAATGCTGAGCGCGTATTGTACACAATACCATTGTGTTACACTTGCCGGAAATGTCGCGGACGGTAGACCGACTACCAACCAAGTCACAGGATGACTCACAGAGTACCCATGCAAACTTATAATTTGAGTTTGAAGTTGATTTGGATCCATAGAGATCTTATGATTTATGATGAAAAATGAGAACTTGAATTTATTATGAAACCATTGAATTGAGTTTGAACAATGATATGTTTTATCAAATAAAAAAAAACATCTTTCAAAATGAATTTACTCAAACCAAAATGTTTTAACAACTTGTTTGACATGCACTAGTGTGTTATACTCAGCCTTTTGCTGATACTATACTTTGTATGTTTTCCAATGGTTTTTGTTTTTAGAGTGAGCCCCCATGGCACCTCGACGAAGAAGTGATATGCGAGTGAAGGATGAACTTGAGTTGGAGTTTGACTCCCTTTTGTTTAGATCTCTTTATTGTATTTGAGAGAGCATTAGTATAGTGGTTTAGATTTGGATTATTTTAAAGATGTAATTCAAACTTCAGACTTATTTCGAATTGGTTGTAATTTTCCTTTATTTTGGACAGCTAAGACTTCCGTTTATTGCTTTGGTTTTGGTTTAAGAATTTTTTACTTGAACATTGGTTTAACCTTTAAGTAACTCCCTTAATTATGCTGGCAAAAGTGAGCTTCCTCTTGATTAATACTAAATTCCACTTAGTCTTTGCCTTCATAATTCGGGGCGGTTACAAGTTACTTACTCGATCTAAATTTGTATAATCGGATTTTTAAATCGTAGGACTGTAGGATCGTAGAATCATGTTATGATTTATCTCTACAAATTTTATTCAAATTAAAATCTTAAAATCCTACCAATTTAGTATTCTACCTACGATTCAGATCGCTTGTTTGTTTTTGGATCGTAAAATCGTAATATCATAGATTAAAATTGCGATTTTGATAATAATAAATGCGATAATTATGCCTTAATTAGTACAATTATAATTCTCTACAGTCCTAATTTGATAATTTAGTGAAATAAATATCTTCCTATTATCAAATTAATTTCAATTTAAGGTATAATATATTTTTTTAACTTAAATATCAGAATTACATCGAAATTCAAAATTCAATCAGAGAATGGAAAAATTATTGCTTAAAGTATGCAGACTTCTTATCAAATGTAATGTCTTCATATGTATTAACTATGGTTTTGCTATTGTTGCATTAAATTGTAACATATCAATAACTTACATTATAAATTTTAATATCTACTTTGATATGAGTTTATTGTAGAATCGTAAGATCATAACTCGATTTGACCGATTCGATTCTACCTCTCTGAACGATTCCATATAGAATCTGATATTAACAACTTTGATCTCATTAATTTTGATTTGGAGTATTTAGGCAAAAAATATATATTAATCCTTAAATTGAAATTATTCTGATATTTAAGCAATTATGTTGTTGGAAATATTTTCAAGAACAACAATGCGTTATGTTTGAATGACGAAAATGACTAATTAATATGCGCAGAGATAAGAATTTTTTTATATTAATAATAATACTTTTAATAATAATAAAAATAATAATATTTTTCTCCAAAAAAAAATAATATTTTTAATAATAATAATAATAATAATAATAATAATAATAATAATAATAATAATAATAATAATAATATAATTGTTTCGGGTGAAACTTAGTTACAATTTGTATTAAGTTGGGGAAAGGTAATGCCAAATGTAATTCCAAGTAGGAACGTCCACGTGTCGAAGTATAGGGTAGCCCGATCCAACTAATTGAGCTTGAATGTGATTGAAGATGGTCGAATGGGGTTGAAGATCTTTGAATGAACCTACAAAACGAACAAAGGTTACTAACCCGGGGCGACACCCGGGAAAGCCCCTCCGATGCTTAAGTCAGAACGAGGTGGAATATGAAATGTGATAATGAATTACTTAGAGAGAATATATGGGAGAAAAAACTTACTTTATTAGGATGATTTGTGAGTATTTATAGTCATTGAATTTGTACTGATAATGAAACAAGTTGGATCTGATAACCGATAATCGATGAAACAGACTGGTACGTAATTTGAAATTGGGCTTTGACCAACCCATGGACTATCAATGACTAAATATGAGGCCCCGTTAATATTGTGGCCTTAAACCCACAACATCAGCCTTACGCACATAGGGCGTTGATGTCGAACGATAATTGACTGATTATGATGCTATTATGAGCTGTTGATCTGTCATAGGTGCTGCTGATTGCTACTGGTGTGGGATTATAGCTTTCCCCTGTTGTTAGTGATCTGATGCTTGATTCTGATCTGCTGGTGCTTTGTGTTGTCTCACTGATTGCTTCTGATCTGCTGATCTGCTGGTTGTGGTGCTACTGATCTGCTGGGTGCTGCTGATTGGTACTGACCTGCTGGTTGTAGTGCTACTGATCTGCTGGGTGCTGCTGATTGCTACTGTTTGCTACTGATCTGTTGGTTGTGGTGCTATTGATCTGCTTGGTGCTGCTGATTGCTACCGGCCCCTGCTGCTTTTTTTACTGCTTTGCATTGAAGCTGGTCCTGATGCTCAAACTGATGCTATCTGCTCCTGTTTCTTGCTGTTTTCTGTTTTGTAATTGAGTTGTTTGTTAAGTTTTTTTGAGCAGTGTCTGTTTTATTATGAGCTCTGTTTCAGCTTTGAACTTATAGCCGTTATTTGTACTTCGGCTTTTTTTAGGCCTCGAATTCCTCATATGCACATGAAGAGTGGGTCGGGGAAACCCTTCCTCGAAGGTGGGCTTCGATTCCACACTGATGCAAATAAGGGATGCGAGTTTCCATGCCTTGTATCTGTGGTTTTTCTGGTAAATAAAAAAGTTTGGAAATATAGAAGGACAAATAATAATAATAATAATAATTAAAAATAAATAAAGTTAAAGGACTAGAATAAAAGGTGGACCACTTGGAAATAAGGTAAGGAAAAAGAAAAGAAAAAAGAAAATAGAAAATTGAGGGCCAAGAATAGGCCGAGCATACATATTCCTACCCTTCTGTTTGAAATTCACATGCTGCCCTCCTATTTCCCCTTCATGATACACTTGCCCCCCTTCCTTTCTATAGCTGACACGCATGCCCCCTATCTCCCCTATTTTTGATTTTTCCTTCTTTTCATTTTGTATACAGCTGCCTTACCATCTCTTTTTTTTTTACTGATTTGTCTCCTCGTCCTCACAATCTCATTATCTTCTTTCTTGTCCCCCTTAACTTTCCCACGTCTTTGTGAAGTCTCAGAATGTTCGAGTCCGAGCATACACTTCAACACCCTTCATTACCCATTTCAACAACTTAAAGGAGTCTGAGCATACAACCAAACAACCCGTTTTAGAAGCTCAAGGGAGTCCGAGTATACATTCGTGGGTCTTTTAGGGGCTTTCAACTTGTGTTCAAGCATATGCATTAAAAAGATTTGGCTATACAATGACTTGAATGAATTTCAGTCTCATAACTCATAAGTAATTTATCATTCTAACATCCCTCTTTATTGTCTTTTTCATGAAACTTCACCAGAGACCCATGCCCTCCATTTCCAAAGCATTCAAAATTTAACTTGATTTTTGCACCAAGTTTGGGGTGTGTTGTCACTCAATGTTGCACACAAGTTGATTACCAAGTCCCACAAACTAAGGTTTAAACACTTAGTCTCCAAAGCCCTAAGAAACAGGTCCAAGAACACCAATCTTGATGTTCAGGCCTGGTTCTTTGACACTCACCAAGGTTGAATCTCGCACACTCTCTCAAAGAATCACTCACTTGAGAGTATGTCCCCTTCCCTAGATTGTTTACACACAACCCAAGGAACTCAAGTGTACACTCACACTTGCCTCAAATAGAAAAGTTTGAAAGAAAAAACACAAAGTGAAAATTTTAGAAACTTCTAAAATCTGAAATATGTTTTTACAACTTAAGAGCCTTTCCTTATATAGGCCTCACACATCTCATAACAGATATATCTATGCCTAATTACCTTTCCCTCCCTTTTATTTAAAAAGTCACGTGCCTTGCATGCCTTAAACAAAAATAGTCTAAAATACTCAAAATAGAACATAACTTCCTTTAGTTTTGATATGTCTGACTAAGGACCTTGGGGCTGTTGTTGTGGCTTATGTGTGTATCACCAGGGTGGTCCTAGGGCCCAGGCTGCATAATCTATGTATAGAGATGCCATTCTCAGCCTTGGTGGGGTCTCACTGGCACAGGTCTTCACTCCACAGGTTCATCAAGGTCTGCTGGACACCAGTTGTTTTGTTTGTCGTATCTCTTGTGTCAGTTGTGTCTCTTTTTGTATTTTCTTGATTTTTTGAGGTTTCCATGGCTTTCTTTTGCTTTGCCCATGAAGTTAACCCTAATGCCAATCCATTCATGGCCTTAGATCCGGATCCTTTGTTCTCATGTGAATTTAGTGCAGTTGTTAAGTCTAGATTTTGCTGAAAATCAAGAGAAATGTTGCTTCTTTTTTTTTCTGTTGGACTTGAACCATGTGCATTTGGTTCAACTTCCCCTTCTTGTGGGATAATTGACGTCAATTCTGGATCTTCTGTGTTGGGAGTGAGGTCTCCTATATTGAAGGTGCTGGAGACATTATACTCTGATTGAAGATCTACTTTGTATGCATTCTCTCCATACTTGTGAATGATTTGGAAGGGTCCAATGGCTCTTGGCATGAGCTTGTTTTTCCTGAGATTTGGGAATCTTTCTTTTCTCAGGTGCACCCAAACAAAATCTCAAACTTGCAGTTGATGTCTTGTTTTGTTGCTCTTGTTGGCTTTGGCTTTGTATCTCTTATTTGCCTTGACAATGTTCTCCTGTATTTCTTTATGCACCTTTATCATTTCCTTCACATGTTCAGCAACATCTTTATGTACCCTGTCATTTACATTAACGCAAGTCAAGGATAAAGGTAATAAAGGATTTTCTCCATAGACATGCTCAAATGGTGAATGCTTGGTGCATAGCTAGGGCTCCTATTGTAAGCAAATTCTGCTTGACACAATTTGAGATCCCAATCCCTAAGTTTCTTGTTAACTAGTGTCCTTAGAATGGATCACAAAGTCTTGTTTGTTACTTCAGTTTGCCCATCTTTCTGGGGGTGATGTGCTGTGCTGAATAACAACTTAGTGCCTAACAGTCCCCACAAAGTTTTCCAAAAGCAACTTAGAAACTTACTGTCTCTGTCAGATACTATGATTCTGGGCAATCCATGAAGTCTTACTATTTAAGCAAAATACAGCCTAGCTATGCTTTGAGCATCATCCACTTTGTGACAAGCCACAAAATGTGCCATCTTGGAAAATCTGTCTACAACCACCGTAATAGAGTCTTTTCCCTTTTGTGTTCTTGGTAAGGCAACCACAAAGTCCATGCTTAGGTGTTCCCAGGGCTTATTGGCTGTAGGTAGGGGTATGTACTCCCCCTTGTGGAATGTGACCTTACCTTTTATGCAAGTCTCACATCTAAGTATGTATTTTCCTACTGTGCCTAGCATTTTGGGCCAGTAGAAGTGTTGACCCAACATGTTTAAAGTCTTTTGAATCCCAAAGTGACCACCTAGGCTCCCCTCATGTAACTCTCTAACCAGTAGTATTCTTAGGGGTGTTTTGGGGATGCATAATCTGTTGTCTTTGAACAAAAAGCCCTGTTGCACACAGAACAATCCTTGAGGTGCTTCCATACATGCTACATATAGGTCATTGAAGTCAGGGTCTCCTATATATTGTTCTTTAACCATTTCAAACCCCATTATTCTAGCTTCAAGAATAGCAAGCAAGTTGTGCCTCCTACTTAAGGCATCAACAATGACATTTGTCTTCCCAGATTTATATTTAGCTGAAAAATTGAAGGTTTTTAGGAACTCTACCCATCTTGCATGCCTAGGACTCAGCTTCTGGTTGCCATGGATATTCTTTAAAGAATCATGGTCAGTATACAGGACAAAAGGTTGCACTTTTAGATAATGATACCTATGTTCTAATGCCCTAATCATAGCATAAAACTCCTTGTCATAAGTGGAGTAGTTAAGTCAGGATTTACTTAGTTTTTCACTAAAAAATGTTGTTGGTCTCCCTTCCTGCACCAAGACTGCACCTATACCTGTGCCACAGGCATCACAATCTACTTCAAAAGGCTTTGAAAAGTCTGGTAATGTTAACACAGGGGCCTGGCACATGATGTTTTTGATGTGTTCAAAGGCTTGTTGTGCCTCTGGTGTCCAATTGAAAGTTCCTTTCTTTTTGCACTTTGTGATAGGGGCCATGAGTGTACTGAAGTTTCTTATGAACCTTCTATAGAAGGATGCCAAGCCATGAAATGATCTAATTTGAGTGATAGTAGTAGGTGTGGGCCAGGTCTGTATGGCTTCTATCTTAGAGGGGTCTACTTTCACTTCATCCTTGCCTATGATGAATCCTAGGAATGTCACTTCTTGCATCAGAAAGCTGCACTTCTCTAGTTTACCATATAATTGTTGCTTCCTTAGCACATCAAACAATTGCCTTTGATGACTTAGATGTTCTTCTAACCTATGGCTATACACCAAGATGTCATCTAGGTAGACAACTATGAATTTGCTTAAGAAAGGTCTCAAAACTTCATTCATCAGTCTCATAAAAGTACTTGGGGCTCCCGTTAACCCAAAGGGCATTACTAACCACTCATATAGACCATATTTTGGTCTTGAAAGCTGTTTTCCACTCATCACCCTCCTTCATCCTAATTTGGTGATAGCCACTTCTTAGATCCACCTTACTAAACCATTGAGCACCCTCTAGTTCATCAAGCATGTCATCTATCCTAGGTATAGGGAATCTATACATGATAGTGATGTTGTTGACACTTCTACTGTCTATACATATCCTCCATGTCCCATTCTTCTTTGGGACTAGCAATGTAGGCACTGCACAAGGGCTAAGACTTTCCCTCACATACCCTCTTTGTAATAACTCTTCCACTTGTCTTTGCAACTCTTTTGTTTCAGTTGGATTGGTCTTATAGGCTGGTTTATTTGGTAGAGGTGTCCCTGGTATAGGTCTATCTGATTTTCTATTCCTCTATTGGGTGGCAAACCCTTAGGTAGGTCATCAGGGAACACATCTTGATATTGGTGAAGCAACTGACTCATTTCAGAGGGTATGGCTACTAATTTTTCTATTTCCTTAGTAAACAACAAGTATACTGCCTCTTTATTCTTAATCTCTTTCTCACACAACTTTCTGTTAATCAAGTGCACAGGCTTCTTTTTGATAGGAGGAATGGCTTTGTGAGGGGGTAAGGGTATTAGGTCCTTAAGTTTTCTGTAACCTCCCTGAATTATGAAGGCAAAGACTAATTGGAATTTCGTATTAATCAAGCGGAAGCTTGCTTTTACCAGCACAATAAAGGGGATTACTTAAAGGATAAACCAATGTCCAAGTAGAATACTTGAACCACAACCAAAGCAATATAACGGAAGTCTTAACTGTCTAAAATAAAGGAAAATTACAACCAAATCGAAATAAGTCCAAAGTTCAAATTACATCCTTAAAATAGTCCAAACCTAAACACCAAACTAATAGTCTCTCAAATACAATAAAGAGATCTAAACAAAAGGGGAGTCATACTCCAACTCGGGTTCATCTTCCGCTCGCATATCCATTCTTCGTCGAGGTGCCATAGGGGTTTATTCTAAAAACAAAACCATTGAAAAACATACAAAGCATAGTATCAGCAAAAAGGCTGAGTATAAATACACTAGTGTCCGTCAAACAAGTTATTAAAAACCTTTTGGATTTGAGTAAATTCATTTTGAAAGATGCTTTTCATTTGATAAATCATATTATCAGTCAAACCCAGTTCAATGGTTCCATAGTAAATTCAAATTCTCAATTTTAATCATAAATCTTAAGATCTCAATGGATCCAATCAATTTCAAACTCATATCATAAGTTTGCATGGGTACTCTGTGAGTCATCCTGTGACTCGTTTGGTAGTCGGTCTACCGTCCGCGACATGTCCGGCAAGTGTAACACAATGGTATTGTGAACAATAAGCGCTCAGCATTGGTGAGCCGTTTAATCATGCACACAACATTTGCTGTGGCATATGTACCCGCCATTTAGGCTAAAATATTTTTGTATATAATATATACCTGTAATTTCAATAGCATTTGAAAAGTCAAAAATATTAACTTTTTGCTTATGATAAACATCTTTTATTTGCAACATAGCAAAACATACTTTTTTTACAATATAGCAAAAATCAAATCATAATATTTCCCACATGGATAAAACATGCTTAGCATAATCATATCATCAAACATAACCTTTGTATTATATTGGGGCATCACTAGCATCTGTGAAAATGCATCGCAACAAAAAGTGATTAAAAATTCAATACGATTTTTCAAGGAAACCACTAAAATGTTTTGTTTCAATCAAAGAGTTTTGAAATTCATTCAAAACAAGTATGATATAGTTCATAAGTCTATAAAATCATTATGACAAAATATTTCATAAAACATTATTTTCTTAAATACGAGATAGTTTTGCCTGTAATAAAATCGATAATTGATTTACAAAATACATATTGATTCTCCAACAAGACCCAAGTTAATCAAGTCATTATAATACCTTAATTAAAATGAGTTTAAGGTTGTCCCATCAGATTATGATTGGTTATGCCACTTATAATGATTTTACGATTATTTTCGACAATTTAGGTATTTACCGTTATTTAAATGGTGTTTTAAATCCATAAAAATTATAAACCATCTAAGTAAAACTTATTTTATACTATGAGGCAGTAGGTTACTAACAAAATTATAAGTTTTTTATATAGGTCTATTTTTACTCAAATTTAATTAACAATATTACACCTTTAAATAATTAAACAATATTTATTAATTTGATAAATTAGTAAATAATTAATAATTAGCTTAATAAAATTTTACCAAAGTTCTAGAATTCATATAATACTTTCATTAGCTCATTTTAACTTATAAATGTCATGTATAATATTTTATTGTTTTTATATAGACATTTTATCGATAAATCAATAAAATCGGTTTAAAATTATTTAAGTCCAAATAAATTAGCATAAAAACTTTTATGATGTTCCAGAAACTATTTTAAGGAATATAAAATTTTAAATAACTATTAAAAACCGTGTGGGGTATTTTTAATAATTAATATTGTTATTTTACTCATAAACCGAATAAAATTTATTTAAGTCCATATATGGTCATTAAAATCCATATAAATTTTTCAACATGTATATACTGTTTATTTAAGTGTCTCATAAACGTTTCATGCTCAAAACACATCATTTAGTATTTATTTTGTATTTTACCGTTTTCTAACTTACCGATTATTAATAACCGAGTAAAAATTATTAAGGTCCTTAAATGTCAACAAAATCTTCTAATTCATGAAATTAACATGCATGATGCCCACAATAACAATACATGTAATAAATCATTTCTTACTTAAAAATATCATTTTGATATCATGTTTCAAGGTTTAAGAACTTCTCATTGAGAATTTTATTTCTAAAAACAAGTTTATACAAAATTTTCCCAACTTGTTCTTAAATTCTTAAAAAAACAATCACCCCATGTGACATACCTCGACTCCAAGCCTATATAAGTATTTCGTAAGCTCCGATGCGTTTTTAGAAGTGGTTCCAACTTCGGGTCCTTGCCCTTCAAGTCTCAACTCCAACTCTTCAACTAAACATATTACATTCATCCAAAAAAATCAATAAAAATTTTGGATTTCTAACATGCACTTAACTTTCCGTAGTTGGAGTTGTTAAACTAATACTTGTGATGATTAATTTATCATATTTGGAGTTTACTTATTATGTTGAGCAACATACTTAATCAAGTCTCATAATTTTACTTAAATTCTTAAAGTAACAAAATTTATAAGATTGTGAAAATGACATTTTCTTTTCTTTTACTTTCTATTATAATCGATTTTTTTGTAGAGGTTTTATAAGTGATAATTTTCTTAGTTTTAGATACAAAAATATGCATATTAAAATGATCTTAGTTTATAGAAAGATTCATGTAAGAGTGTTCTACATGAACAAGTTTTACAAAAACTAGTGGAATAAGGAAATGAACGTAACTTACTCTATGCTTGGTGGATTTCTTCAAGTTTGGTGTCTATGAAAAGCTCTTGAAATGAAGATTATTTTTATGGAATATTTGAGTTTATAAACATAAATTTTCAGAAGTTTTAGATGGGTTTTTGAAGAAGATTTGATGAGAAAAGAAGGTGTTTTAGTAGTTGAAAGTTTGAAGGATGCTAGTGTTTGTTAATGGATGAACTTGGGAGCAATGTGTTGGGTGTTTATGGCTGAATTCTTATTCAGAAAATAGAGTGTGTTGCTTCAAATATTAGTCTCTTGTATGCTTGTAATGATGCATAATCTAGGTTAGAACAAAAGGGATTTTGGGTAGAGTGTTTAGGTAGTGTATGTAAGTGAGCAAAGAGTATGGGATAGCCATATAGGCTGCTGTTTGGGGCTGAATTGGGGTGCTTTTGTCCTCAATTTGGTCTATTATAGTGTAGGAAATGTTTATCTAAGATAGTTTAAAGTTTGGGTAAAAATTGTTGTACATGTAACAAGTTATGTAGCTTGTACTTCATGTTTAAAAATCACTTGTATATGTATATGAAATATTTAATTTACTCCCATCATGGTTAAATAATATGCTCGGGTAATAATTAAAATTTTCTTGAACTATTATCGGTAGTTGCTCAACTTTAAGTTTTACCTCCAAAGTTTACGTTTCTTATTATGATTCATAACCACGTTACGAATTAACATGTTTCTAATCATCGTAGAAATTTTTTTTTTCAAATTTCTACCATAACTAATTAAATTTTAATTAGTGAATGACAAATATTAAAAGAAAAAAGTTAGGCGCTAAAAATGACTAATGAAATCTCATTAATAATGTGACGGTTTCATTTTCCCTCATGTTTGATGGTATAAATGTTGGTGAATCCATCATGAGTGACTCTCCTATCATATTGCCAGGGCCTCCCTAGCAAGATATGGCATGCACTCATATCTAGTACATCACATAGCACTTGATCAGAGTAAGTCCCTATTACAAAGCTCACTAAGCATTGCTTGTGCACTGAGCCACTGGCTTTATTATCCAACCATTTAAGTTTTTAAGGGCTAGGGTGTGGTTTAGTCTTCAACTTCAGTTCTGTTACTAACTCCAAACTGACACATTGATTCACTCCCCCCCATCTATGATCAGATCACAAACTTATCTTTTATCCTACATTTAGTCTGAAAAATGTTTTCCCTTTGGTTTGCAGTTTCGGTTTCAGGTGTGGAGTGCAGGTTCCTCCTAACTATGAGGTTGTAATGCTCATCTTAAGGCATTATCCTTTCCCTTTCTTCCTCAGGCTCATTTTCCTCGATATCACTCTCATACCTTTGTAGGCTACCTGTTATCTCATTCACCACATTGGTCCCATTAGGTTCTTCACTTCCTATAGAAGGTCAGCTCTCTACTCCCCCCCCCCATTCTTAGCAATCAACATCACTTTAGGGTCATTGTCATTCTTAATTCCTTCCCATTCCTAGACTGTAAAAGCCCTAGCATTGGGGCAGACATTCCTATAATGCCCATGCCCATGGCACTTAAAGCAAACTATGTCTTTTATGGGTGTATTAGTGTTGTTCTATGGCACATTGTCCTGGTTGTTCCTCTTGTTAGGTGTAGGGGTGTTAACTATGTTAACTGTGCTCTTTGGGGATAGAGTTCTAGGTGTTCTGTTGTAACCTATACTGATGTTTACTTTTTTCTCTAAAGCCTCCCTTTCAATGCTTAAAGCCATGTTAGTTGCTAGGTGAAGTGTCAAGTTAGGTATGGTTATCAGTTTTTCTCTAAGCTCATCTTTAAGGCCTGCAGGAAACTTGGCTACCCTCATGTGATTTGTCTCAGCTACTTCACATAGTATTGAGAGTCTCTCCCACTCTTGGATATACTCAGCAACACTTCTGCCCCTGTGACGTAGATTGTTCCATTACACATATAGCTGTTTTTTGTAATTAGAGGGAACATATTTTCTCCTTAAGTGTTTCTTTAGTTTATCCCAAGTGTCAATTCTAGCCCTATCTTCCCTTCTCCTCTGTCTTTGTACACTCTCTAACCATACAACTGCAAGTTTGGTCAACTTGATTTTTGCCAACTTATATTGTCATTCAGATGAGGTATCCTTAAACTCAAAGTACCAATCTAGGCTAGCTTCCAATTCAATGTAAGTCTCAGGGTCTTGGGACTGTCCATCAAATTCTTGGATGTCAATCCTTATTGTTCTGTCTTCTTGGTTTCTCATAACAACCTGGTTGTTAGGTTTGTTTTGGTCTTTCTTGATTTCCAAGACCAGCATTAGCCAGGGTTAGGGTGATGGTTTGTAGGGCTAACTATATTGCTTCCATCCTAGCATCCATGTTTGTAAATCACAATCAATATCACAAGATATGAACAAGTATAAGGAAATCACAATTCTGATGCAATCAATGTTTCTAATTTTATTCCACACTTTGTTAGGTGTGTAATGTTGATGAATTCTTGAAGGATTAAGGATGATTATGATCAAGAAAGGTTCTACCTGTCTCTAGATTACCAATTAATGCAATCTAAAGGAGAAAAAAGGAAAGATTTTACCAAATTTGTGAATGGTACAGAACACAGAACTCCTTGTTCTTTTTAATGGTTGAGTCAATCCTGCTTCTCGATCTCCTGTCCCTTCTCGTTGCTGCTCTGATACCAATTTGCACCAAGTTTGGGGTGTGTTGTCACTCAATGTTGCACACAAGTTGATTACCAAGTCCCACAAACTAAGGTTTAAAGACTTAGTCTCCAAAGCCCTAAGAAACAGGTCCAAGAACACCAATCTTAATGTTCAGGCCTAGTTCTTTGGCACTCACCAAGGTTGAATCTCCCACACTTAGGGGTGAAAGTTTGGTTTTTTGTTTGGATTCGATACAAATCCAAATCAAACCAAAATAAAATTCGGTTTTGATATTTTTAGTCCAAATCCAAATCATAATTTTTATAATCCAAATTGAACCGAACCGAATATTAAAATACCAATCCAAATTCAAACGAATAGACCGAATTGCACCGATTTGTATCTTTTACACTAAAAGTCAAATTTGCATGTATCGTTTCAAACTTATTCTTTCTAAAGCTCCTAAATAAATATTATGAATTTTAAGGTTTTTAATTTGAACAAGTAAAAAAACATTTAACAAAAATCTAAAAATAAGGGCAAAAATTCAAACAAATCAAATAGAAGATTTAACATGCCTTTAACATTTTGGTTTGTTCGGTTTTTTGATTTTGTTGGACCCTAAACCGAGTCCAAACCGAACACAAAATTATAATTAAAATTCAGTCCAAACCAAACCAATTTTAAAATATAGTCGAACCAAATTACTTATTCGATTTGGTTTGGTTCGGTGTTCGATTTTTCACCAAATTAATGACACCCCTACCCACACTCTCTCAGAGAATCACTCACTTGAGAGTATATCCCCTTCCCTAGATTGTTTACTCACAACCCAAGGAAAAGTGTACACTCACACTTGCCTCAAATAGAAATGTTTGAAAGAAAAAACACAAAGTGAAAATTTTATAAACTTCTAAAATCTGAAATCTGTTTTTAGAACTTGAGAGCCTTTCCTTATATAGGCCTCACACATCTCATAACGGCTATATCTAAGTCTAACTACCTTTCCCTCCCTTTTATTTAAAAAGTCACGTGCCTTGCATGCCTTAAACAAAAATAGACTAAAATACTCAAAATAGAACACAACTTTTTTTAGTTCTGATCTGTCTGACTTAGGACCTTGGGGCTGTTGTTGTGGCTTATGTGTGTATCAACAAGGTGGTCTTAGGGTCCTTGCTGCATGGTCCATGTATGAAGATGCCATTCTCAGCCTTGGTGGGGTCCCACGGGCACAGGTCTTGACTCCACAGGTTCATCAAGGTCTGTTGGTCACCAGTTGTTCTGTTTGTCCTGTCTCTTGTGTCCGTTGTGTCTGTTTTTGTATTTTCTTGATATTCTGAGGTTTCCATTGCTTTCTTTTGCTTTGTCCATGAAGTTAACCTTAATGCCAATCCATTCATGGCCTTAGATCCTGCTCCTTTGTTCTCATGTGAATTTGGTGCAACTGTTAAGTCTAGATTTTGCTGAAAATCAAGAGAAATTTTGTTTCTGTTGTTTTCAGTTGGACTTGAACCATGCATTTAGTTCAATTTTCTCACTACATCTCCCGTTTCTCCTCTTTCCTTGCCTCCATTCTTTCTTCTTTGCCATTCTTGAAGGCTGCACTCAAGGAGGTCCGAGCATACCACTCAACTACCCGTTTCAGAATCTCAAGGAAGTCTAAGTACACATTTGCGGAAATTCGATGGGCTTTTCATTTGAGTTTGAGCATATAAATCTCCAATAAAAGTTCCCCTCTTTCTCGTTCATGCATTTAGGTATCAATGGAGTGATATGCAGTCAAAAGAAGATGACGAAAATACCATGGCTAGTAGGTGTTCGATAAAAGGCTTCATAGCAGAATTGGATGTTTTATTGAGCTTTTCTACTGGTTTTGTGTTGTAGCTGTAGAATGAAGCTGCAAAATTGGGGACTCCAAAAGGAGGTCGAGCCTACATATTCAAGCCTGTTAGAATGCTTATGAAGCAAGAGGAGCTCACCCTTGAGGATGTAAAGCGGTACGGTGAATGTTGTCAAGGGAGATCGGAAGCTCTACACTCTTTCTGATTTTTATGAACCTCGGCAATCAACCAGAGTGTCGTCCTCCTGAACGCTAGCAAGGCGAAAATTTCTTAATGTCCTGGGCCCTAGTTATTTTCTTTTCTCTCCCTTTCTATAGGACTCTACTTTGGAGTCCGAGCATGCACACATGATGATGGCGATGATACTCTACGATTTCTCACTTTCTTGGAGACTTAATAGAAAGAACATGGAACCATGTGTTTCAATTGTATAAAAGTATGATTAGAATCGGTTGCCATCCAAACAGTAAACATATGGGATTTTGGTCTCTTCCTTCTGTCAGAATCAGGATTTTGATGGAGCAATTTTGACATCACATCAAAGTAATAAGAGTCCAATCATACATTTTAAAGACTATAGTTTACTTTTCACGTCTTTTTGGACACATATGTACTGTTTTAACTATAACTTTTGATATACAGCTCGGAAATGAGCTATTTTAAAGTGTGTATTTGGGGTTTGAATTGAGCTTTAGATGTTATTTTTGACTATATTTGGTTGATGGTTGTTGAATGGTGGGAAAATGTATGCCCCTCTCGCGTTTTTTGTCATAACACATAGGAGCGTAGAGAAAACATTTAAGGAGAGGTACTTACACTAGGACCAAAAGGAGGTAAGAAGTTTGTATTTGTAGAACTTATCAAAAGACTTGCAAAATTTGTGAGGAATTTTGCTAACTTTGGTTTGTAAGCACACACTTCCATTCCATCCTTCTCTTGACAACATATCTAGAGTGGAGGGGAATGTCCAAATGATCTTCAACATTAAATAATACTTCATGCTCTTTGTTCTGTAGGGTAGCTTATTAGCCCCAAATGATGATGATCGTTTGGTCATTACATGACTTTTATTGTTGTCCTGGATTGATGTTAATGAACGTAGATGAATTTGAATATCTTCTGAAAAAGAGTTGTCTTGGTATTGACTTGGGCTCGATAAGCCCCAAGGTTTGGATAATAATTTGAGAGAGTTGAGATCTTCCATCATTTGAAGGAGTTGGAGTATTCCATATGATTATCGTGGGTTAACGAAGTCCATGGTCTTCCAAGTGTTCATAGGATGTATCAAGACCTTCCATGGATCCAAATTAGAATTTTTTCAATATGGTATGACCTTTAATAATAAGGGCCCCAATGTGTGCTAGGTTTGCACTAGAGGATCGACTTGGGCTAACAAGCCTTGAAGTACTTAATTTTGACATAGTATAGGGTTCCAATAAGGGACAATCTTGATCATTGGAGCCTCGAGGTATTTGGATTAATGATAGGATTCTATCTAATGAGAGTATACCATGAGCATGACGAGGACAGAAACGTTGATGGAAATACTTGTTGAGTCAAGTGCATCCCAAAGATAAGACATTAATAACCAAAATAGGGTGGCAAGTAATATTGAATAAGATACGTGACATTTGAACCAGGCTTCAATAATCCAGCTAGGATTGACAATTGTTACCAAAAGCAACATCTGAGTGGAGATCTTTGAATAGGCATTTGAGCCAAGTTGATTGATCGAGTTAGGATGTGAAAGGACTGATCTGGTTAGGATTGATGAATGTCAAGTCAAATGGTTATCAAGGATCTTTGATTGACAAAGAGTCCTGGCTTGATTGGGAAGTTGATTTATGAAGAAGAAAAAATAGGGTCTTTGTTTGACAAAGAGTCCTGAACCAATCGAGTAAAGATATTTGTGCCAAGGGCTGTCAAAGAGTCTTGAAAAAATTAGCTAATTTGGGGCTAGCTTACCACCCAAATTAGTGCATGATAATGACTATAGGGATCTTCGTGCCAAAAGCTGATAAAAAGTCCTGAAATAAATTGATAATTTGGAGCTAGCTTGCCACCTAAATTCCCGAACAATGACTAATGAGGATCTTCGTGCCAAGGGCTGATAAAGAGTCCTGGAATGAATAGGCTAATTTTGGGTTAACATGCCACCCAAATTAGGTCCGGACAATGACTAATAAGGATCTTCGCGCCAAGGGCTAACAAAGAGTCCTGAAATGAATATGCTAATTTGGGACTAACTTGCCACCAACATTAGGACCAGACAATGACTATTAGGATCTTCGTGCTAAAGGCTGACAAAGAGTCTAGAAACGAGTATGCTAATTTGGGGCTAACATGCTACCCAAATGGTTCGTAGAATGACTACAAGGATCTTTGTGCCAAAGGCTGACAAAGAGTCTTGAAACGAATTGGCTAACTTGGGGCTAGCTTGCCACCCAAATTAGTTTTTGACCATGACTATAAGGATCTTCGTGCCAAGGGTTGACAAAGAGTCCTGAAATGATGAATAGTGAGTTTGTTAAGATTGGACATTGTACAAAGCTTTTCTTAACTTTCATTCTCCCATTCATTCACGATTTACAGATTCTTCCATTACATAGAGTTTCATCTAGATGTTCTAACTACTAAGGACCTCTAACATGTTTAATTTCTTAAGAAGATATGATGCCCCTAGTTATGGTCAACTTATACATTTCTAGTAGATTTTCTTCACTCGATTTCCATGTAGTTTTCTCCCAATATCTCTTCTTGATTATCATGCCCAAGTATGTTTTCCTGACAAGACTCTTCCATCTTCAAAGTGTTGATCTGACATTCCCTTGCAACCTTTTGGTCCCCTCGAAGGATCCCAACAGTCCCATCATCTTTCTCATATGGGATGAGGAGTTGATGAGTGGAAATGACAGCTTTAACTTTGTTGATCAAAGGGATGTCCATAATGACATTGTACGGGAACTTGATGTCAATAACAGTGAATCTCACCGGAATGGATCTTTCGTTTCTTTTCTTTCCCAAGCGAACAGGCAAGACCATGGTACCCATAGGGGTTAAACAACTTTCTCTGAATCCCACTAAGGGTCTATCAAGAGGCTCTAGGTGATGAGTCTCATATTTCAGTTGTCTCAAGCAGTCCATAGTGACAAGGTCAGCAGTACTACCAGAGTCCACGAGCACTCTTCTTACATTCATTTGTCCAACTTTCAGAGTTACGACAATTCGGGTCATGATGAGGGTATTGAATGGGACTTCCCAACTTTTCATTGAATATCATCTTCGGAGCAGTAGGAGTTTTGTTGGAAGGGATGATGGCCTTCATTAAAGTATGAACACTATCCTTGATGGACCTGTTACTTGCATAGAATTCAGAGTACCCACCAAATATGACATTGACAAAACCTTTGGTGACACTTGTTTGCTCCTCTTTTTTCCTATCAGAGTTCTGATCCCGCCCTAGATTATTGTATGACCCTTACCTAGACCGTTAAGGTTGGTATTATTGATTTTGATTCATGAAGCGTCCCAATTTTCCTTCGTTTGCAAGTCGATCTAGGACTTTCTTAAGTTCTCGGCAATGAGCAAGGGTATAACCGTGCTCCTTATGATACTCACACCACAAATCCATATTTCTTCTATTTATTGAAGTACTCACTTGAGGGGGTTTCAGAAGTTTAGATTTGATTGCATAGAATATTTATTTTCGGTTCCTATTTAATCGAGAATCATAGCCCCCATCCTTCAGCTCTTTTGACCATTCCACCATGTAATTGTGATCAAACCTAGGAGGTTCTTGCCTACCTGACCCCATTCGAGAGTATCTAGTGTATTCTTTTTTGTAAGGGTTAGCGTATGCTTAGATTGGAATTGTAGTTTATCCTTCTTCTTCTTGGCTTGAGAGTCTATAGGAGTGCAAATATTTGAGGCTTGAACAAACTTTTGAGCAATTTGCATTGCTTCGACATAGGAGGTAAGTCCATTCTCAATGACCTGCCATTTTAACTTATGAGTTCTCAATCCATTAATGAGTGTCTGCACAATTGCGGAATCCCTTATATCCGTAATGGTAAGAACTTCATCATGGAACCTTTTGATATAACTGGAGACTAACTCCCCTTCTTGTTGGACGACAGACATATGGTGAATACTTGACTTTTTTTGTCTCTTAGAGACAATAAAATGATCTAAGAATATGTTCTCAAGTTGAGAGAAACTATCAACACTCCTGCATGGTAGTGAAGTATACCAAGACAGAGCCAACCCGGTTAGGGTAGTAGGGTAGAACTTACACAGAAGTGCCTCACATGTAGTATTGACTGCCATGTGAGCCCAATATGATTCTATGTGTTCTTGGGAATCTTGGGTTCCAACAAAGGACACCATGTTGGGGATCTTGACCTTACTCCGGTTAGGAGTAGCTAATATTCGAGCAGACAGGGGGTCTTAAAGACAAATGGAGCGTATTCTGGTCAACCTTCTTCAAACTTATCTTGATCATGCTTGAGTGGGCTTTGATGGGATACTTCCTCTCGTCGAGATAGGGGTTGTTGGTAAGTGTGCTCTCTTTCTTTTCTCTTAGAGTTGATAAGGGCACGGGCATCTATCCCTCCTATACGGAGTTTTCGACTAGTAATGATCTCTCTAGCATCCATGACAGAGCGTGCCTTTGTCCGGTTAGGATCTTGGCGATGTTCTTCCCTTTCCCGGTTAGGGTCAGGGTCTTGTCTTTCCCTTTCCCGGCTAGGGTTGGGATGACTACCCCTGGTGGGCTGATGAGAATGTTCTTTTCTGGCGTTATGCGGATATGTGTAATGAACATCACGGTTTTGAGTGAATGGTGTCTCCTGACTTTCTGCGACATCCTCAACATAGTAATTCAGGGGGGTAGGTTTGTGTATGGGTGTGGGTGTTTTCTTAGGAGAAGGTTTGGTATGTTCATTTTCGACATTGGGTGAAGATCTAATCGGGATTGTTCTTAGGGCTTGAGTGATGTGTTCTTGCATTTGAGCAGTGAGAAGGGTTGTGAATTCTTAAAGGTCTTGATGAGTGACAGGATCCGGGTTAGAATTCGGATTAGCAATGGGAGGATTAGAATGGTGGGCATGGCCAGAACTATTTGCTTCAGATGGATGAGGTCCCGACTGATGGGTACGAGCCTGGGTGTTTCATTTTGGAGGCATGGCTTTCAGTTCGAGTTCAGAGTGAGTATTACTCTTCCCCACAGAGGGCGCCAAACTGTTTCGGGTGAAACTTAGTTACAATTTGTATTAAGTGGGGGAAAAGTAATGCCAAATGTAATTCCAAGTAGGAACGTCCACGTGTCGAAGTATAGGGTAGCCTGATCCAACTAATTGAGGTTGAATGTGATTGAAGATGGTCGAATGGGGTTGAAGATCTTCGAATGAACCTACCAAACGAACAAAGGTTACTAACCCAGGGCGGCACCCAGGAAAGCCCCTTCGATGCTTAAGATAGAACGAGGTAGAATATGATATGTGACAATGAATTACTTAGAGAGAATAAGGGAGAAAAAACTTACTTCATTAGGATGATTTGTGAGTATTTATAGTCATTGAATTTGTACTGATAATGAAACTGGTTGCATCTGACTTACGAACCGACAATTGATGAAACAGACTGATACATAATTTAAAATTGGCATTTGACCAACCCATGGACTATCAATGACCAAATATGAGGCCCAATTAATATTGGGGCCTTGGACCCAAAACAACAACAACAACAACAACAACAACAATAACAACAACAACAACAACAACAATAACAACAACAACAACAACAATAATAATAATAATAACAATAATAATAATAATAATAATTAAGCAAATAAGAATACAACATTTAATTAAGAAATGTTATTTGAAGTGACACGTGGCAAAAAATTATGCATTTCTATCTTTCATATTAAAGTTGTCACCATTGGAGGATCTACTAAGTAACAATGGGTAGCATAGGCTATCCATGATTTTTTATAGAAAAATTAATTTTCTTTTCTTTTTAGTTATAATGTATTTCCTTTGTGTCACTATACTTGCTACATTTATTTTTTACGCTATCCAATATGTTACTCTAATCATTTATGTATTTATTTTTACATATCTAAAAATTATATAAAAAGTTAATTTTATGATAGTATGCGATTAAACGAATTAAACAAGATCTCACTTGCATATTTTTTTACTTAAATATAGTTGTTCAAAACAAACTTAATGACCCAGTATTATTCCGACCTTGAAACCAAACTCGATTTTGACCTGACTTAATAATGGATTTACATTTACATAAAAAACCAATATAGACACAAAGCCCAATTTTGAAGTAAACACCTAATAAGAAATCAAACCGATGACCCAAATAAACACCACAGCAGTCGTAATAAGCTTAAAGGAAGAATAGTATCAATAATCGTAATGTAGCAAGTAGTTTAGAGGAAGTATTTCACTATGCCAAACTTTGATCTCGTAGTAACTTGTAATTTGTACGATGCAGTATGGATGACATATTTCATTCTTTTCATTTTATGCTAGTAGTGACATGGGATTATTATTGCGATATTTGCAATAATGAAAAATTTCTTGGTTATTCATTTTACAAACAAAAATTCTACCGAATTTTTTATTAATTTATTTAAACATGTTGGTGCTACCCATGATTTTAAGATCTGGATCCGCCACTGGCTGCCACATGTTAAAGATGTTTCTGAATTAGTATATGTATGATGATGATGATGATACCAATCAAAATAAAAGTTTTGAACATAGATATAAACCATACCCTCACCCTCATCTTCCTAAGCAATCCGCTCAAAATAAAGTTGTACCAAGTCAACTACTCCTTTTACATTACGGTCCATTCCAACCACACCCATTTCCTTAATACTCTAACATGGACCAGCCCATACTCGAGTTTTTTGCTACACCAAACCCGAGTCTCATACGTTGCCAAGCAACCAGCCCCTAGATCATCCACCTACCCACTCGTCATTGCATACCTAACACATATTTTAACTCTTCCTACCTTCTTCAGACTTATATCAATAAGGGGGTATAACATGATGTTTGCGTTTACTTCTATAGGTGGACAAATTGATAAAACTCTTAATATTGGTTGTGGGCCATATGTATTCCGAGTTCGAGGGCAAACATGTCATAGAATAGGAAGCTAACTTCCAGATGGAACTGCAGCAAAATTTCAACAATTATACATTGTTGACACTGAAAACGAAATCTCCAATAGAAAAAGTGTTGTTAGGTAAAATCATTTTAAATTAATTATTTTTATCACAAGGATCATAAAATGTTGTAAATAATTAATATAATTTTATAAAAGTTAATTATGTTTGTTTATGATTTTAGCTCGGGCAATCCAAAAGACTTTGACGATACAATTGTTGAAGATTTAAAAAACCTATTGGATTCTACAAATCCGTATGTGCAGACATGGAGAATGGCACGTGATAACATTCGTCATGCAGATAGCGTTGACATTCAGCTGAAGCTCATTCATAAACGTACTCTTGATGGAAGAATTCATAATCTCCCTTCTGCATCTGAAGTTGCAGCTTTGATTGTTGGAGACATCGGAAGTATTGCAGAAGAGCGAGACATAATAGTCGAGGGTCGTGATGGTAGATTAAAGCGCATTAGTGAGCTTCACCCGTGTTATCTTGCGCTCTAATATCCTTTATTGTTTCCCCGTGGTGAGGATGGGTATAGGTTAGATATATCTCATAAGGGAGTTGAGTTGGACGTGAATAGTTTAGATGCTGAACTTATCCCGACATCTGTAAAGAAGCGTGTAAGGTTGACTATGCGAGAATGGTTTTCTTATCGAATAATGGATCGTAAGGATGAAGCTGACACCATTTTACGTTCTGGTAAACTGTTCCACCAGTTTTTGGTTGATGGATGGACAATGATAGAGTCTGAAAGGCTTCTATTCATACGGAGGAACCAAAATGTGCTGAGGGCTGATAAATATGTGAACCTTCAAGGTGCCATTTCAATATCTGATGGTCAAACAAACATAGCTGGTAGACGTATAATCCTACCATCTACATGTCCAGGGAGTCCACAATTCATGACGGAGATATATCATGATGCTATGGGTATATGCAAGACTTTTTGATTTCCGGATGTATTTATTACATTTACGTGTAACTCACAGTGGCCAGAAATTACCCGTTTCGTTCAGTCAAGAGGTATCCGCTCAGAAGATAGACCGGATATATTATCGCGAGTGTTTAAAATAAAGTTAGACAGTTTGGTGAAAGATCTCAAAAAGGAACGTTGGTTCGAAAGAGTAATTGCATGTTAGTATTTTTTGTTTTCAAGAGTTAAATTTTTAATGTTATCTAGCATGTACTGAAACTTCTATTTGTCATTATGCAGTGGTATATAGTATTGAATTCCAAAAGAGAGGGCTTCCTCATTCCCATATAGTATTGTTCCTAGACCGAGATGACAAGATTTCAAATCCAACAGATATTGATAAATTCATATCTGCAGAATTGCCTGACAAGGACAAAGATCCTGCACTGTATGCTTTGGTTACAAATTTAATGATACATGGGCCTTGTGGATCATCGAACCCAAAATCCCCCTGCATGAAAGGTAATAATTGTTCAAAATTTTATCCTAAGAGGTTTAATTAAGAAACATATGTCGATGGGGACGGCTATCCATGTTATAAGAGATTGAATGATGGTGCAACATGTGTCAAAAATGGCGTTGTATTGGATAATAGAAATGTTGTCCCGTACAATCAGTCTTTACTTTTGAAATATAATGCGCACATTAATGTGGAATGGTGTAATCAATCAAGAGTTATCAAATACCTCTTTAAGTACATCAATAAAGGACAAGATAGGATAACAGCAGGTTTATTAAGATCACAGAGAGAAAATGGAAATGAAGATGATGTTGATGAGATTCAAGAATATTATAATTTCAGATATGTGTCCGCAAGTGAAGCTTCTTGGCGCATCTTAGGATTTGAAATACATCATCGGACTCCATCTGTGGAGAGGCTTAGTTTCCATTTGCCAGGCGAACATACAATGGTGTTCAATGATGATGACACAATCGATAATGTCATGTCCAAGCTTTTGAATGAGAGATCAATGTTCATGGCATGGATGGAGTGTAACAAACAATACCATGATGCTGCAAGTCTTTTATACAGTGAATTCCCAAGGAATTATGTGTGGCAAAGAAAAGATAAGATATGGACCCCACGTAAAAGAGGATTCACAATAGGTAGATTGTATCATGTTTCACCGGGTAGCGGAGAGAGGTATTATTTAAGAACATTACTTAACTTTGTCAAGGGGCCTACATCATTTGAAGAAATTCGAACTGTTAATGGAGTCGTACATCCTACTTTCAAAGATGCTTGCTATGCTATGGGCTTGCTCGATGATGACAAAGAATACATTGATGGAATTACTGAAGCAAGCTTCTAGGGTTCGGCATATTATCTGAGAAAGTTATTTGCAATGTTGTTGATAACCGGTAGCATTTCAAGACCAGAATATGTATGGGATAACACATGGAGACTATTGTCCGAAGATGTGTTAAATAAACAAAGAAGCATTTTACAAATACCAGGTATTGAAAATATACGAGTGTTGTTTTTGTAGTTAAATGTTATAAAGTTCGATAATAAATTAATTAAAAACACATTTCCTTTTATTGTAGATTTGATCCTTATAGAGGATTAGTTAAAGAACTATGCTCTATGTGAAATTGAGGAGGTACTTCAAAACAATGGTAGTTCTCTATTGAACATATTTTTAATAAAGATGGTCTTAATAAGCTAATCATGGAAGAACTTAGTTATGATAAGGAATCATTGAAAGTATAACTGCAAAGTTTAATTCCATTGATGACTGAAGAGCAGACCATGATATACAATGAAATTAATGGGGCGATTGAAAGAGGGGAGGGAGGTGTATATATCCTTTATGGGCAGGGTGGAACCGGTAAGACATTTATGTGGAGGATTTTATGTGCATGTCTTAGAGCAAAGGGTGAAATTGTCCTTCCTGTTGCCTCGAGTGGCATAGCATCTTTGTTACTTCCAAAGGGAAGAACTGCACATTCAAGATTTTGAATTCCAATCACTGTTAATGAAGATTCAATGTGTAGAGGCATAGAACCTAATAGTCTAATGGCAAATCTCATTAAAAGAACTAAGCTAATCATATGGGATGAGGCTCCAATGACTCACAAGCATTGTTTTGAAGCTCTGGATAAGAGTTTACGTGATGTCATTCGTTGCCCCAATGGTAAACCATCTGAATTAAGCTTTGGAGGCAAAGTTGTTGTCTTTGGTGGTGATTTTAGGCAAGTATTGCCAGTAATCCCAAAGGGTACAAGACAAGATATTGTCTTCGCTGCCCTAAACTCTTCAAAGATTTGGAATGATTGCAAGGTGTTGCATCTTACCAAAAACATGAGATTACGTCCAGGATTAGCCAATGTTGATGAACTCCGAGAATTTGCGGATTGGATTCTAAAAGTTGGGGATAGAAAGCTAGGAGGACCTAACAATGGAGAGGTTGTAATTGATATACCTGAAGACCTCCTAATAAGCGATGCATCTGATCCAATGGCTGCAATTGTTGAATGTATATATCCTGGAATTCGTGAAGGTTCAATTGATACTTCATACTTTCATGAAAGGGCGATTCTAGCACCAACAAATGAGATTTTTGATGATGTCAATGAACATGTATTGTCTTTTTTTCCTGGAGAAGAGAGGACGTACTTAAGTTCGGATTCAATAAGCAGAGCTGACAGTAAATATATATGATACCAACAATGATGCATTTTCTATTGAATTTCTCAATTCAATACGTGCTTCAGGTGTTCCAAACCATAGATTAGTGTTGAAGGTTGGGGCTCCAATAATGATGCAATGGTACACGCTTATTGGTTGATCATCTAGGCAATCGTGTTATACAAGCAACTGTTATATCTGGATCTAACATTGGCTATAGGGTTTTCATTCCAAGAATTACACTCACACCGTCAGATATCTCTTAAATCCCAGTTGCTCTTCAAAGAAGGCAATTTCCTGTATCTTTATGTTTTGCAATGACGATCAATAAGAGTCAAGGACAGTCACTATCTCAAGTTGGTTTATTCCTACCTAAACCTGTGTTCAGTCATGGCCAATTTTACGTTGCAGTTTCTAGAGTGACTAGCAGAAAAGGTCTTAAAATCATCATATGTGATAAGGATGGTAAAGTGTGTAGTCGCACTGATAATGTTGTATACAATGAGGTGTTTCAAAACCTCTAGGTTATTTTTTAGACTACATCTTTAAAATACACATCTTTGAAGTTTATTTATTTTTGGTTAACAATCATCCTTATATTTTGAGTAAATTAGAATATTTAATATACTGCATAATATATTTGTGACAATTTATAAAACTACAGAGTTTATTTATACATATAACTGTCAAAATTGAGTTTTTATACTGCATAATATCCTTGACTTTTTTAATATCATATGTATTTATATATCGATGCTAAAAAAACCGTGCATTGCACGGGTTTCTACACTAGTAAAATAATACTAATGAAGACACGACTTAGGACACGTGTCACGTTCTCATTAAAAAATTTCCAGCCTCTTTTTACTGTTGACATTAATGGTTGACTTGATATTTAAGAAAATAATTAAATTATTAAATATATAAAATTATTTAATTGACTATTTTTATATTTCTTTAAATAAACCTTTTAGTTTTTTTATCCCAAATCTTAAATAGAATTAAAATTTGCATCATAAGAAGTGATTTAACCACCCAATGCTCTAATTTAATTCTAAATATCTCTAATCATGCATAATTAAAAATTATAAAAAAAAATTCACTCAAAAAAATATAAAAATTTGATATTAATAAAATTACATTGAGATGAATCAAATAAGATCTCACTTGACTATATTTTTACGTCTAGATTAAGAATGAAATACAAATTAATTAAGAGTGATCAATGTACAATGTCCAAAAACTAAATGGGACAACTCAAAATTTATATTATATTGTATATTCACTTTATATATTTTATTATTCTTTTGAAAATGTTTTATAACCATAAATAGAATTAAAATTTGCATCATAAGAAGTGATTTAACCACCCAATGCTCTAATTTAATTCTAAATATCTCTAATCATGCAAAATTAAAAATTATAAAAAAAATTCACTCAAAAAAATATAAAAATTTGATATTAATAAAATTACATTGAGATGAATCAAATAAGATCTCACTTGACTATATTTTGACGTCTAGATTAAGAATAAAATACAAATTAATTAAGAGTGATCGATGTACAATGTCCAAAAACTAAATGGGACAACTCAAAATTTATATTATATTGTATATTCACTTTATATATTTTATTATTCTTTTGAAAATGTTTTATAACCATACATGATAAAAACCTACATATTAGATTAAAATATAATGTGCTAGTAGAAAATCTAATATCTTTCAATAGTGGGATCATAGAAAAATGAATAAATTATTATAATAAACAAAGTATTCTATTACATGTTAAAATTGTAATAATTAAAATTTAACAAAAATTATTGATGGATATTTTTTGACTAACTTGGGTAATTTCATCAATATTATATAGCTTCACAATAATCAATTTGATAAGATTTTATTGATTGATGTTAATTTTTTTGTCTATTTTTCACTAACTAGTTGCAAGCGGTCCCCCAAGTTATATTTTCAAGTTTAATGATAATATTTTATGTATTTCGATTTTAAAAAAATAGTAAAGAAAATGTTTATGTTGAGTTTACCAATTTATTTTACTATACAAATGTCGGATTTTTCAAGACATAGTGTAAAGATGACATCAAGCTAGAATGAAGCAAATTTGTTTGTCACCTAAATTTTATATGAAGTTTTAATACTTATAATTTTTCCTAATCCTATAAATTTGTTTGTCACTTAATTTTATATTAAGTTGGCCACCTTACAAAAATTATTCATCATCCTACATATTATCTCATACTCTTAGTAACACCTTAATGATCATGATAAATGATGATGTTTTACGCAAATGTTAATCGAATAAAATGCTAGATGGCACACATACACCTTATACTCAGGAATACAGGAAGCAAAGTGTGAAAAAATTTCAGAATTTGTCAAAGATTGTGAAAAATTGTAATAAAATCACAAGACCAAAGCGAGCTATAGTTTGCTATTTTTCTCTAAATTTAAAGCACAAGTTATAATTCTTCTAAACAACGAACAATGACATTTACAATTAAATACATACCATAAAGGAAGTTAAATTTTACATTCCTTATATAACAATAACGTAGAATTTTATAGTACCAGATCTAGAAACTAAAAACAACTCAATGATGAAGCGATAAATCGATAAGTGCATTTCCATTAAGTAAGCTTTTGGAAAATTAACTTTTATTACAGGGAATAGAAACTTTTTTTAAGCAATGTCAGCGCTTCCAACAAAATGATAACTATTATAATCAATCATACACTTTATAATTTTATACACGACAACAACTCACTGATAAAATACCATTAGCAGCAGTCGAGAAGAGTTCTGACTTGGATGTGGGCAAGGTTGTGTTTCTGGGGATGATCTTGGTCCGCACATCACCAACGGTTTCAAGACCTAATGAAAAGGGTGTCACATCCAAAAGCACAATGTCGCTCAAATCTCCAGCAAGGACACCAGCCTACATAATATTAGAATGTATTAGTCTATTATGATACAATATCAATTAAAAGCTTCAATTATCAAGAGACATTGGAGGATCTCCAGATTTTAGCTCATTTCGATCAAAATTATTTAAGCAAAACTGGGACTATTGTGTTCTTTGTTAATTAAGATTAAGTTTTGAGTTGGTTGATCGTGTGTTTATATGGATACAAATTTAGGATGTTGATGTTGTCCAAATGTTCCAAAATCGAAACCCACGACCGGTTAGTTATCAGTTTTTCAGTCAGTTCTTATTTTGGTCATATCTTCTTTATTCGGGCTCAAAATGAGACATATGACTAGTTACGACTGCGCTAATGTCTAGAATAACATTCAATTAGAATTTATGTTTTGTATAATTGTATTTATTTACCCAAAGGTACAAAATGGTTTTGCTAATATGGCTTACACTTATCAAGCAAGTTGTTATAATTCTAAGGGTTGTGTAGACCTTAGTATTAAGTTAGAATTGACTTATAGGCCTATATGTAAATTTTATAATTTTGTTTATATTGTATGTGCCATTGTAATGTTGCATTTATCTGAAAACAGTAACATGATAATAAAAAGGCTTGATGGTAAGGAAATGTCGAAACATGATTCCAACATGTAAAAAACGTGGGACGTGTTTTTCGGCACATAAAATACGGTGAACATAGTATGGTTATTTAACCTGATCTGTGGCTCGAGCAACATTGTACTGGAGGAGTGACGACTCCCACTAAGTTAGGGGTTTTGGTTTACCTCACCCTTACAGGCCCTTACATAGATCAAACAAAGATCATATGTGTTGCATATTATTTTTTTGTGATGCACTTATTTTTGTATATTACTTACTGAAATGCACTTATTTTTGTATATTACTTATTGAAATCACGCCCTAGTACTCAAGCAGAAGAACCACTAGTTAAATATACAAATTTAACATAAAATGAATCCCTTATATTACATAAAACACCTTGTATATCATTTTTTTGTGATGCACTTATTTTTGTATATTACTTATTGAAATGCACATATTGCTATACTTGTAAAATTGTTGGCAAGTTTCTATACTCTACCTAGTAGCTGATCTGGATCCCACCGTCTTATGTGAAGTCCTAAGTGCTATGTGGAGTCCCTTTTGGGTTCTATAAAGGTTTCATTGTTTGGTGTACTACTCAGTCGTGGTTGATACTACACAGTTTTTGTTGTCACTCTAAATAACTGTCCCTTAAGGGATAGTGCAGTTACAAGTATTGCAGGTGTTAGTTGGATATCAGAGTAGCGCAGCGAAGCATGGTCGAAACTTCTCCCTCGAGATGAATTGCATTTTTGATTTTCATTGTAAACAATAATTGTATTTAAGAAATTTATTTGTAACTTATTTGAAAAAAGGACATTTGTGTGAATTTTTATAAAATTATTTAATTTATTGAAGTATTTATTTATAAAAATATAATTGGTTTGCTTAGACCTTTGGTGTGAGGTTGAAATAACCCGAGTAATTAGTCAAAAGTCTTCCGTTGTGTCAGAAAAAGTATTTTATTAAAAGTAATTAAGACTCGGGTTGTTACAGTGTATCTAATGAATTTCAGATTTAGTAGAGTATAAATGTACTAGAATTGCTAAAAATACTCAAAATTCCAATAGCTTAGAAGTGTTGTAGAGATTTGAGAGGGAATTTTGATCTTGAATAATGCTGGAGAAGGTTTTAAAGCATAGTAAAAATATTGTTAGTTTTTGAGTTTAATGGAATGAAATGTCATATTTATTTGAACGCTAAGAGTACGACACATAGACCTTTTATGTGTCTAACAAGGAATCACTTAAGTTTAGTGTCCACGACACCTTAACATGACACACCCAAAATGTATATTGTATTTGTATATTTTATGCCAGTTTACGAAATAAGTTTGACTAAAATAAATATTGTAGGTAAAATATAATAGTGTTACAAATTTTACTTTATTCAAACGTTACTTTAAATTAAAGAAAGAAAATTTCAAATAAGAGTCAAAATAATTAATACAACAAATTATCATCTCTAAAATAATATTAAATATAATTTTCATCGTATAACTTACATTAATTCCAAATCAAATACAATTGATACCCAAAGACAATAGAAAATTTTACTCAGTCCAATTAAAATATCGTATTTAAGATTCAATAATACTTAATTATATTAATTACAATTAATTTATCGGCTAATTTAAGGGTTGTTTCAGTTGTCCATTGATTTGGAGAAGGCATATGATATTGTAACAAAGGCCATTATGTGGAATAGCCTTAGCTTGACACTAAACGAATATCATTGAAGTACATTAAGTTAATAAACAATATATATGATGGAGTGATTATTAACATCTGTAACTTAAGTTTTTTTTGTAAAAGCGGGTTTGCATTATAAGCTCTTTATTATTTACTACAATAATTGATTAGTTATCCAATCATATTTGTAAAAAATTTTCTTGGTGCATGTTATTCGTTGACGATATTTTTCTTGTAGAATTTCCCATCTGCAATGAAAGTTGTCGCTGTAATTGAAAAGGACATAGGAAGTGTTGCCGAAGAACGTGTTTGTTGAAGGTCGAGATGGTAGATTACAGTGCATTAGTGAGCTTCATACTTGTTATCTTGCACTTTAATATTCATTGTTGTTTCCTCATGGAGAGTATGGGTATAAATTAGATATATCTCATAAGGGATCAGTTGGACGTGCCAGGTGTCACTACTGAACTTATCCCGACAGCTGTAAAGAAGAATGTAAGGTAAACAATGAGATAATGGTTTTCTTATCGTGTAATGTATAGGAAGCTTACACGACATTCGTGTAATGTATAGGAAGCTTACACGACATTACGATCTGGAAAAATATTCCATCAGTTTATGGTCTTGGATGGACAATGATAGTGTTTGAAAAGCTTCTTTTATTATAAGTAACCAAAATGTACTTACGACCCATTTGGTTAGTGGTACTAAATGGTGGTAAAGGGAATGATTTATAGTGTAAATATTTATCAAAAGTTCTATATCATTCCCATGGTAATGAAATTTTGATCAAAAGAAAGCTATTTTGTTTACAAATTTCCATTACCACCTAATTTCACTTCTCCCAATGGTACTGCATTGGAATGAATTTTATAAAGAAAGTGTGATGGTTGAAGTTGAACAAACATGGCCATCAAGGTTGCCAAGAGATTTTCCAACCAAAACTACACTAGTTTTTCATTCTCATTACCACCGTTTATTACCACTAACCAAACAGGCCGTTAGGGTTATAAGTATGTGAACCTATAGCACTTTCTCTATACCGGGATGATAACATACAAAATCCAGCTAAAATAGACACATTCATATCTGCCAAGTTGCCTAGGAAGAAAATTCGTTTTTGTGTGCTTTGGAATCAGACTTGATAATGCAAGGAACGTGCGGTTCATCAAACCCAAAATCACCTTGCATGAGAGACAAACAATGTTCAAAATACTTTCCAAAGTGGTTCAATTATGAAACATATATCGATGGAGATAGTTACCCATGCTATTATAGAAGGGATAATGGTGTAATTGCAGACAAAAGGGTACTGAATTGGTTAATATATATGTTGTTGCTCACAATCCAACATTACTTTTGAAATACAATGCACATATTAATGTTGAATGGTTTAACCAGTCTCGAGCATTTAAATATATGTTTAGTACATTAACAAGTAACAAGATAGAATTAAAACAAGTTTGTG
>CM033466.1:1931684-2006746 GCA_019425755.1 Amaranthus cruentus
TTAAAAACATCAGAAATCATTTAAGAAATCCTTAAAAAATAAGGGATAACAAAAAACTAAAACCAGATCAGAAATAAAAAAGGATGACAAACTCAAAAAATTAGTGAATAAAGCAACATGCAAACCCAAATTCAAGAACAAATCAAAAATATGATACCAAGATCACAATCATATAAAAGACTAAAAAACGACATAAAAAACTCATAATGAAGAACACTTCATAATAGATCTAGATTAAATCAAAAACATGCAGCTAAAACCAAATCTAAAACTAAAATAAATTAAATGAAAACCAAGAGTATTTACATTAGTTAATAAAGCAACATGTAAACTCAAATTCAAGAACATATCAAAAATATGATACCAAGATCACAATTGTATAAAAGACTAAAAAAAGACATACCAAATCATGATTAAATCGAAATAGATCAAAACCAAGAGTATAAAAGACCATACCAACAGCAAAAGGATCAACTCAAAAACCCAGATGTAATGCAAAATCAAAAGACCAGAAGTATAAAAATAAGAAAATCAACTCCCCATTTCGTGAAGCAAGATCGACTCAAAAGCCATGATGTAATGCAAAAGTAAAAGCCCAGTAATATAAAACGAACTACTCAAGAACCCAGAACCAGAAGTATAAAAGAACTACTCAAGAAACGAGAGAGAAAGAATGAGAGAAAGAATGAGGGAGAGGGAATGAGACGTTGGACTTAGGGTTTGGATGGGGGAGGGTTTATATAAGGGGTGAAAGCTAGAGTTTTAAATGGACGGTGGAGATCAAGGCCTTCAAATCTGACGGTCCAAATCTCACCAACTATTTATTGAGGGGTTGGAAACATGGGTTTTAATGGGGGAAATTGAATGTGGGACGATGGATTTTTATGAGATTCGGTGGGTTTTTTATAGAGAGGTAATTATGGGAAGATTAATAATTTGGAAAATTTGCTCAAAATAATCCTAACTATCACTCCTTGGCCAAAATTAATCCCAACTATCAGTTATTTTTTAATAATCCCAACTATTTCCATAATTTGTTGTTGAAAACATACCCATCCCACTTGTTACCGACTGCAACAAGTAACTATGAATTTAATGTTTTTTTTCCTTTTTTTTATTTAACTCTTCAAACTTAACTCTTTCCCTTCATTTCATAACTCACTCAACTACATCCCCATTAATGTCCTCCATTATTGTATGCCTAAATCCTTCCCCAAAATTCAAAATTGGAACCCTAAAAATCAATTGAAGGCTAGAAGAAGGTTTCAGTGGTTAAGAAGATCATTTGAAGGTCAGGAATTGAACGGTGCTTCTCAATTGTGGTTCTTCAAGGGTAATGTCATCTTCCCCTTCATAATTCAGTTGCATTTCCCTTAAATTTTTGTGTAATCTGTTGGCTTTGGATGGTTTTTGTTGTTGATTTTGCCCTTTTTTCGCACAGGAAGACTATGGTTGAATGTCAAGCTTCCTCCATAAAATGGACCCCTAGATTTGGGGTTGGGGTTTGAAAACATATAAGAACAAGCTAAATTCATTAGTTTTGGGGATTAATATCATAATTTGTAGGGATTTAAAGTTTTTGGAGAATTAGTTTCAATTTGATTTTTTGGGGATTTAGGGTTCATCAATGGAGGTAAGTGTAATGGAGAAGAAGAGGAAGAATTTAAATAGATGGAGGGGATGAGTCCTAACAACTTCATGGTTACCTGTTGTAGCTGATAACAAGGGGAGGTATGCTGTCAACAAATTATGACAATAGTTAGGATTATTAAAAAATAATAGATGGTTGGGATTAGTTTTGGCCAATGGGTGATTGTTAAGATTATTTTAATCAAATTTTCCTAATAATTTTCGTTGGGAATAGATAAAAATTAAATAATGATAGGTATAAAAGTTAATGAGGTATAGAGTAGGATAAAAGTAGGCGTAGATAGAACTTTAAATAATTGGTTTTTCACTAAAAATGAAAATGTAGCAAGTAATATGAAATTTCCGAAAATAGAAAACGTAGCGAGTATTATAAAACGGAGGAAGTATATACGAACTTTTTTTTTAAGCTTAATAATGAAAATATTTGGATATATAAGAGCTCCCCCAAACTATTTGGAAAAATAAGCTCATGGTCTGTTCGCAGTTACACCTTAATGGGCTGAAGGCTGGGTTTTGGGCAAGGTTGTGTGTTTCAGTCCTGTTCGCAGTTAGTAACTGCGAACAGACCTTTTTATGTTTTTGGTCTGTTCGCTGTTACTAACTGCGAACAGGGCTGTTTTGTTTTTTGAGTTGTTAGCTGTTATTAACAACGAATAGAACTGAAGCATTAATAAGAGTCCAATAGCTTATTTTCTCGTCATTTCCCTCTTTCCCTCTTTCACAAACAAACCCTAAATCCTCTAAATTCTATATTTCCTCCTTCAATTTCTTCCCCATTTTTAGTGTAATTGTTATCATTCCTTATTTCCTTAGATTTTATTGTTGACTTTGCTTATTTTGTTTCTTATGCAGGAGTTGAACTTATTCATACTTCCTTGTACACATTTGAGGTAATTTTATAAACTTTTGAAAATTATGGATTGTCCTTTGATGTGTAGATGAAATGGTGTTATTATTGAAAATAATAATTTATTGATATATCAAGATGGAAATTTAAGACCAATTGTTGCAAGAATTGATATGTCTCTTTGTGAGTTTGTTGAGTTGTATAAAGTTTGTGGTTTTGATAGACATATGGAAGAATTAAGACTGAAAATGAAATACCCTATTAGCCAATCGACATCTACTGTGGTGGCACATGATGAAGAGTACTCAATGAATGCTTTGTGGGCTCTTGTTAGGAATTTGGGGTGTACTAGTACGGAGATATATATTGAACAAGTCCCTATAAATGTCAATGAAAATGTACTTTCTTCGGCTCCATTCTTGCAATCATTCACTGGAATGATGAAGCATTTTTCTCAATTTGAACGTCTTCCTTTCCAAATGTTCACTCCTGTGTCACTTACCTCTGATCCAACTGATATTATCAGAACCGAATCAAGTTTTAGCCCACAATACCACGACTCTATTGAACAATATGTGTTCAACGAGGAAGAAACTTATCTCGATAATGAGAGAGTAAGTAATGAGGAAGGGTTTGACTGTGACGAGGGAGATTATGAAGATGATGGTTTGAGTGATGAGGGAGATTATGATGAAGATGATCTGAGTGATGAGGGAGAAGGGAATGATGAAGGGGTTGAATGTAAACAACAGTTACAACTCGTTAATGCAGGTGACAATGTACAACCTACACGGATCACATCGTCTTCTGTTCCTTTTTATGATCAATTAGAAGAGAAGGTAGAAAGATGTGATTGAACTTTGGGGCTCAAAACTCATGTAGTCTTGTCTCGTCAGTGAAAGCCGTTTCAATATTCTTCCCTGCACCAAAAAATGGCACATGTTGTAGCCTCTCCCCTCCGGTCTGCAATGAATAGCATCCGTTTAACAGGACATTTACCGATTGTCTTCCCTCACACCATTATCTACCCTCTTCCTCGCTTCCTTAAACTCTTAATTTCCAAACCTTCTTTTCTTTGTCGACCCATTTGCTCTCGTGCTCTTCATTCTCAATCTCCTCTTCCTTCTCAAGGTGCCCCCACTTTCTTTTCTATCCTTTTTAATTACTTTGATTTTCCTTTTGAGCTCATTTTTTACTGTTTTTTCAGGGGACTTGCTGATTTTGAAGCAAGATGAACGGTTTTCGTGGGCAACTGGGATGACCCAGTTGCCAAATTCAAGCACAATTGCTGCCATTGTTACTTCTTTGGGTGGTCCACCAGCTGCGGTTGGTATTGTCAGATTATCTGGGTCGGAATCTGTGGATATTGCTAGGAAGGTATTTCGACCCATCAGAAAGAGTAGCAAACACAACAAGGTGGACAAAGGAGACACTAATTTGTGGAAGCCCACAAGCCATGTCGTAGAGTATGGTGTGGTTCTTGATGTTTTTGATAATATTGTTGATGAGGTATTCAAGTAGCTTATGTTTCTTACAACATTCCGTTACCTTTCATTTAGGCAACGTTATCATTATCAAATTTTAAGATTTCGTTTACAATTGACCGAATTTCTCATTAATATAAGCTGCAAATGATTTAACCAACCTTTGTACTATGGTCTATTATAATCCATGAAGCTTATTTTTCTTAAGCTTTTAAAATTATGTTGTGTGATTGTCTTTCTTGTTTATGTGAAGTTTCTATTGTCATGACTCATGAATATACAATAACACGAGGATTTAGCCTTTGTAGGCTCCAGAAGTCCACCTTGTTAATTGTTTGCATGTATATCTTTTGGCAATCATTTTTGAGTGATTTATATTGTACGGGCAAAAGTGTGGTTTTGGTTACAATTGTAGTAATGGTTACAGTTCTGCGGTGAAGTTGATGCAGTTTTCATCCCGTTGAATATTGAAAAAGACCATGAAATATCCTTGAACTTGTCTAAAACGCGATATTTTAGACCTCTACGATGCGGATGATATCTCTGTAATGGATTTGAAAACTTTTACAACTTGATTTTCCCATTACAATGTGGCCTTTTGCACCATGATTGTACTAAGCGTTTTAATAATGATTACTTTTGATATGAATTTACCAATGATTCTGATGAAAATCTCAATATGCGTCTTCTTCACTAAAAGTATTTAACACGTAGGAGAAATGACTCAACTATAACAAGTGGGTCACTTTCTAAAGTCAAGGTTTTAGCGCAATGTGACATTAGTTTGAGGAGAAGAAGATAACTATTGTGACTATGCCTCAAACTAACAATTCATAATTGATGGCTCCTAAGTTTCAAAGCGAGTTACTTGTTTGCATTCCCTATTTGCTTATGGTTTAGATGCGTGTTAAAATTCATTGTGTATCTTTTAAGTGTATATAACTTGTAAATTTTTTTTAGCATTATCACATATTTGTTTTATATGAAAAGCCATTTCGTATGTTGATATGTCAAATTCCATAGGTTCTACTAGTTCCTATGCTAGCTCCTAGATCTTACACTCGAGAGGACGTGATTGAGCTTCAGTGCCATGGTAGTGAAGTATGTCTTCGTCGTGTGCTGAGAGCTTGTTTAGATGCTGGTGCAAGGCTTGCTGAACCAGGTGAGTACGTGGAATGTCACCAAAATAGTAGACATTGTCATTGTTTGGCTATACTTTGGTTTTCTTAGTTGTATTCCGCGATCTAGTCATCTATTAGTTATTGAGTCTGTGACGACTCCCTTGAGAAGCCATTTTGTTTAATTGTTGTACTTCATGGAGTTACAAGAAAGTGTAACTAGAACGTGTTACTATCATGACTTGTAGAAATATAATTGTGTCTATAATTTACAAGCGTGGTTATGAAAATTTCTTATATAGAATCACTAGAGTGTCGAGAGAAGAGACTGGCAACTTAAGGGGGAGATTCGTAAATGATATATGAGATGAGATCAACTTTTTTGTTGTAGTTGGATAAGAATTACTAGATGACAAGATCATTGTTTATCTGTAAGTGTTTAAATTGATTTTACCTTCACAAATCTTTAGGATAGTTTTTTGTTATATTCTTCTATGTCGCTAAAATGATATTCCTTAGGATGCATGATGGAATAGTGAAATGCCAGAAAGGAATAAAGAGTTCTTTCGTGGTTTCCATTTTAGTTATACTCAGGTTGAGGTTTTCTAAAGGATCATGCCCAAAAGAAATGAGAAGCAAGACGTGGATTCGTGCAAATAATTATTTATGTGATGTGTGAAATCGTTTTTAGTTTTTTGTAGTTAATTATCAATTTTGTGATCATCAAAGTGAAATTAGGGAAAAAGAATAACAAAAATGTTCCTCCTCAAGTAGAATTATTCCGATTTGTTTAGTATGACTTGTACTGTATGAATTGATTTATCCAACATAAGATCAAGTATAGTGGAATTTAAAAGCCAAAGGAGATCTATTTAGTATTTAGCATCCTTGTGGATGAATTTTGGAGTTCAATGATGTTCATTTTCTGAATTTGAGAGAGGAGATATTTGTTGTCCATTTTGAATAGGGCTAAAGATTGATATTTCTTTGGTTTGAGATGACAACAAACTATAGTAAAATACATCATCTTTCTACTTTCGAGTACATATTTTTTTTAGGAAAGAGAATAACGCAAGACTTGGCCCATATCATTATAGTCTTTGAAAAAAAGGCAAGCAATAGTGGCTTCTAAATGGAATTCAAGCAGGCTGTGCATGATATGTTGAGGCAACAACATATCATTTTTATTCCTTTTTAATACATTCCTTCCTTTTGGTTTCTTCTATCTTCAAATATTGTTCTTGAATGATTTCTAGTTTTCATTGCAATCATGAGATCTTTAATGTGATGATTTCTTACCGCAGAAAGGGTAGATTCCAAAGAGGCAAAAAAACAGTGCACGTGAAGGGGGTGGCTTATAAGTGACAGAAGAATGAAGGAGGTGGAGAAAGGAGGAAAGGATGTGAGAGAGATGTAAGAGAGAGAGAGGGGATGGAGGGAAGGGATGATAGAAAATGCTTAGAAAAGATATGTTGTATCATTAACTTGGGGATATAATATCTAGGCAAAATATGAAGAAAAAAAACCTCTGATGAGGACAATCACATATGAGCCTAAAGGGAATATAACAATTAGAAACAAAAAAGGTTTTAACATCTCATATTTAGCAAGTTTTGTCTCAACGTATAATATAATTACATCTTTTTTTATGTATACTTCAAGATATTAATGGTCAAAATTATGAGTTGCTAAGTGTGGAAACTCTACTGTTAGCAACTAAACAAGGACAAAGGTAGTATATACTGTTATTACTTGTGATTGCTTCTATCTCCTTCATTATCACCTTCATTATTAGATTAAGACAAGTTATTCTTGCAGTTGTATGTTCAAGACGTAAAGAAATACTCCAAGCATTAATAATATCAAAATCTTAATTCCAACACTATGAGTAGGCTGTATGAACTTAAAAAAATCAATGTTGAAAATCGTTGCTTACAAAGATTACAATTTATTCGACTTTATTTAGTACTAGTCTATGACAAAGGCAATTTCAATAATCCCTTACGTGTGTTTTCTAGCTTAATTCATTCCTATCTTTTGTCATATGGTCCTACAAATCCTCATTTTTCATATTAATTTTCACAACTATATCCATATCATATTCAACATACCTCTTCCTCTTCTAAACTTTTCAAAGTTTCAACCTTACTTGTGTGTTTTTTTTTGTCTTACACTGTAAATAATTTTTTTCATATTGTCCTCTATATTTGTAACTCCAATACCTTATTTCATGTCTTCATTCTGAATTTTATTTCTCAGGGTATATCCATTTATTCATCTTAACATTCACATCTTAGGTTTTCCAATCTTCCTCGAAGGGGAAATAATGCCCCTCACGCATTTCCTTTTATACATCCTCTAATGAATATACAAGTAAGAGGAAAGACAAAAGATGTGGGACACAAGAGGGTAAAGGGAGAAGAATGTTATAAGAGGGACGTTGAAGGAATATTGTGACATGAATGCACATTCAAGTCCATGCATTAGTGTGAGTGCATAGAGATGGTATCTTATGGTTAATTAAATGTGTGACTTAATTTGTGTGTTGATGTTGGTCTTTTAAGTGTAGTTCAATGCTTGGAGTTATTGGTGTATTGATGAAGTCTAAAACTTATGGTGTAATGTTGAGTTAATGGCATGATGAATGAACTTAATGAAGAGACTTGGAAGGCCAAGAATCAGATCTTGCTCGAGGTGCTCGAACAAGGCATCCAAAGAAGTCAAGTGCCTTGAACGAGCAAAGAGTTTAGAAGCAGTCAAAAAGCTCGGTTAAGAAGTGCTTGAACGACCACATTATATGCTGGAATGAGCACTAAGTGCAGCAAGGGTTAGAAGCTTCTGTGAGGAAGCGCTCGAACGAGCAGCCGAGAAGCTCGAACGAGCATCGTAGGCAGCTCAACATTGAATTCTCTATTCAACTGTTTATGTTCCAAAGTTGCTTAATACTCCCTCCACCCCTTTCTTATTGTCCACTTTCTAGTGGGCACACAAATTAAGAAAAATGGTAGTGGGGTATTTTAAGTGATTATAATAATTGTAAAGGTGGTAGTTGGGGTATTTAAGTGATTATAATAATTGAAAAGGTAGTAGGTGGGGTATTTTAAATAATATAAGTTGAGGTAGTTGGGGGTATTTAGGTAAAGAATCTTTGCCAAATATAGAAAGTGGACAATTAGAGTGAACTGACCAAATAAGGAAAATGGACAATAAAAACAGAGGGAGTATGTTATTAATCCTTTGTATTAAGTATGGTTGCTCATTAATGTAATTACCCCTATAAATAGGGAGCTCATATGCTCATTACAACACATCAAACACAAACTCCGAGCCTAAACACATAGCCTTTGCATCTCTTACTCTCAATTGTAATAGTTCATTGTAAGAGTTGTTATACTCTATTGTTATAGTATAAACAAAGATACTGCACACCACGGAGGACATAGCCATCATTGGGTGAACCTTCTTAAATCTTTGTGTCAATTTTTTGCATTTTGTTTCCTTTTAAACATAGTCAAATTCATTGAAATTATATTAGTTCATCGAGGTACTTCAACTTTTTGATCTTAGTGATATTAGAGTTTGAGTTTTGAACTTAGACTCTAATCTAGCTCTCGTTTCATTGGAAATTAGGGGTAAAAGAAGAAATTTATGGTGTAAAATGAAGATTCCTAATATGGATTGTAAAAAGAAACAACAAATACAAACGTATCGAAATAGTGAAAAGAAATTAAAGGGGTTAAAATTAATAGAATTGAAACGAGAAGAAATGAATGTTTGTAAAATTAGTTAGAGTAGATTGGATTAGACCTCGTTAATCCAATACAATACATCCAACTTTAGAGCATAGTGCAAAAAAGGTCGCATCAACGCATCGCGACCATATCAACCATGAAATCACCTGTATTGATCGCAAAGAGTAAAGAAATACTTAGGTAGACATTTATCTACCAAGATCTATTCACATGAAGTTTCATGCAAACAAGCAAAATATGATATTTGTATTGTGTTTGAATCACACAAGCTACCATTTTATGATTTTTAGGTAACTTTTACTGGCGCTCACCCAGTACCAAACATACATAGGGGAAATAAAGGATATGGTGACAATTTTGTGAGTTACTCTTTAATCTCATTAGCAGGAAACATATGAATATCCTTACATATTAATGCTTGAGGTAGTATTCAAAAATCAATTATGGGCCAAATATAGAAACATAATGTCTTAGATACTTTAGCAAAAGACAAGTACTCTAATAAGAGCAAAAGGAATTAATACATAGCCTAAAAGCATTATCATAAATAAGTATCACTTAATCTATATGATGCACTTAACACATTGCATAACCTCAAATATGAAGGACAAGAGTTTCATTGGTGCATTAAACATTGTAAATGAAATGCAATCAATTTTTAAGGCATGCAATAGAATATAAAATCTTATTCAGCAATATTATATAGCCATGTTGATGAAATAAATTACAAGACTTTGTCATACCTAAGGAAACAACATTGGAATACCCAAGTCTTTCCAGAATCATACATCTCCCCGTTCACTGACAAAATGGCTTACTCGAGTGCCACTAAGTAGCTCCGGTAGAATTTTGGGGTTTCACATTTACACTTAATAGCAAAGTTGTCTTAATTACCCTTGATTGCAAACATCTTAAGAAATACATGATTGAACGCTTCAAACTTTTGTTTGGGAGAAGTGAGCAACTTCTAATAGCTTATTTTAGTAACCATAAGTTTTAAATCTATTAATCAAAAGGAAATGATAGCTATAGTACCCACATTGCCATAAAGGGGACGTTATTTGTTGGAAAGATATTTTTTCATGCACCGTTATATACAAAGCCTTAGATACTTGGTTCAACAACGAGAAGTTAGTAGCGACCATAGAAATATGTGTAATGAAACTAATAGGTTTTGAGTTTGATATTGTTTATAAGTCAATGATAAGCAACATGGTCATCAATGCTTTATTAAGGCAACCTTATGTAGACAAAAGAGCACTTGTGTCCTTGTATGATATAGATTGAGATGAGTTGCACAGTGAGATGACTCACAATTCTTTTCTTCAAAGAATCCAAGGAAGATATCATGATTCAAATTGACATCTCACTTGGATTCTTAGTTTTTTCAGTTTAGCAAGATCTCCTTATATATTAGGGTAGTGATGCCCAATGATTCTTCATCTATTCCAGTTATCCTTTAGAAGTATCATAACTCATCCATAGGAGGACCTTCAGAGACTTTTAAACATACTCTCAAATAGCTAATAATTGGTGTAGAGTGGAATTGATCGAATGAGAAGACACATTGCTAAATATGTGACGAAATGCTCACTTGCCAACAATAAAAAGCCTCAGTACAGCACCCAACTGGACTCCTATTGCCTTTTCCTATTCCAGACTATATTTGGTTTGAAATTGCCATCGATTTGTTAGGATTGTCAAAATCTGGAGTTGATACAATGTTTGTAGTGGTGGATATATTCACTAATAATGCTCATTGTGTTGGTGTAAACATCTTTTTACAGTTCCCTTAGTCTCCAACGTCTTTATTAGCAAGGTTGTGAGGATTTCCTTCTATAGTCTTAGATAGAGACAAAATTTTCTTGACCACATTTTCGAGAAAAATTTGCCTCCTGAGCAGCTAAATTGAAGCGCAATGAGTACTCAACCCCTAAACTTTCTGGCTAAACATGGGTTGCTTCCTATTAGACAAGTCTTAGACATGGGTTCAGGGTAGCCTTGGGCTGAGTATCTCCATTTAAAGTTTGTTGGAGGCCTCCACCCATGTTGAATCATTCATACATGAATGCAATAGGTAAACCAAGATGGACAACCTAGATCAATTGTTTCAAGAGAAGGATATTGGATCATTTTAAGGTAAATTTGATTAAAGCTTGGCAACATATGAAATACTAAAATACTATGTTGATAAGAAAGGAAGATAGGAAAATTTTGACTTAAATGGCATGTTTAATCTCAAAATCCATTTGCATTAGACGTCCTTCTTAAAAACATATTGATGGCTTACAAGTTAGCACTTTCCTCTGATAGTCGGTTGCGTCCTTCTTTCATGTATCATAACCTAAGATGGTCATACTTTTTTATCTCCACTCAGCCTACTTTCTTCTCTGATAATCTGGAATTGTGAATTGGTCCAACATCTCTCTTTAGGGGTTAGAGATGATCCTAAGGAGAAGCAAGAAGGTATCCAAGTTTTCATTCAATGGCAAGGCTTACCTTGTTATGAAGGTAAATAGATACCTACAAGATCTAACTACAATTTCCCTGATTTTATGTTGAGGTCAAAATGGCCCTTGCATAGGTAATGTGCTATGGACTGGCCAATTCAAAGAAAACAGTACATTTGGAAATAAAGTATTCAAGGGGCAAACTGAAATTATATTATAAATTTAATGGTAAGGTGACCATAAAAGTAAAACAGTTTAAGACTCACCCACATTGTGTTTAACTAACTAATTCAAAGAAAACAGAAATAAAATGTTAAAGGGACAAACTAAAATTATATTATAAACTTAATGGTAATTGGTAACCTTAAAAGTAAAATAAGAAAATTTGTTTAAGCAATTTGAGATGCTTGAGATCTCCCAATTGAGTATAAGACTCACCCTTATTGTGTTTACAAATTTCTGGATATCTAATAACTCCCTACTTTCCCCTATATATAAAATAAAACCACCTCTTAATACTAACTAATTCCCCAAGTTTCCACTAACAGTAATTACCTAAATTACCCTTACGTAAGACCATTATACAAATTGCCATTTTGTTGCATAATGCTATGAATCAAACAAAGTTTCCAATTACAAAATAATATCAATGGTGTTTGAAGAAGCAAGGAAGCTTGCAAAGAGACAATGCACATGTTGAGGTGGATAATCGAAAAGATGCTTAAAATGTTATATGCTGTCAGGTTGCAAATGAGGATGATAGAAAATACTTGTGGATGTGAAACAGAATTGAAATTTAGATTTTGTTTTTTTTTTTTCCAAATTTTTTTAAAAGGTTGGATGTAAGCTTATAAATACATATAAGGGAAAAGGTGAAAAGTCATTCTGAAAGTTGTAATCATTTGAAGTCTGTTACTAAAAGTAACTGTAAATACAATGATCTCCTCTCTCTCTCAGTCATCTCTAATTAAGTCTATTTTTATTTCTATTCTATTGCTTCTGCCCGACTCTGCTTCTTTTCTTTCTTTTTTTTACTCTTCTTTGTGCTAATATTTCTGCTTTAGTCTACAACCTGCATCAGTCAATACACATCCATTAATATCAGGATGTGTGCTCAGCTCATTGAAGCTTCATTACGTTAGACCTCTATGATGACCTTTTCTTCTTTCTCCTTTTTGTTTTTGTTTCTATATGTGATTTCATTTATTTAACTTTTACTTTTTCTTGAGGTCTCCAGCTAAATGTTTGACAATCATGCACATTTGTCATCTGAACTTTACTAATCTCAATTGTTGTAGTTCCATATCCACTTTCTGGCATAAAAGTGTTCAAGTGTCCTAGGGACAACGTTTTATAACTACTCCAGCAATCATGTGTTATTTTTTCCCTAATACATGGCTTCTTATAAGTAATGATAGATATGTAGTTCAAGAATTTTCTTGTCTGCTTTATCGATATACAATTATGAATTCTATAAATGCATTTATATTCGAATCCTTTGTAGTTTTTGGTTTACCCATCTTCCATATGTTATAACTGACACTTAATGATTTTCTTTCTCAGGTGAGTTTACTCTTCGTGCTTTTCTAAATGGTCGCTTGGATCTCTCCCAAGCTGAAAATGTCGGGAAGCTTATAGCTGCAAAATCTGTGGGCGCTGCTGATGCAGCACTGACTGGAATCCAGGCATATTTCTAATTATTAGATATTCTTCTGTATATACTTCAACTTTTCGAAAGTTCTAACAACCTAAATGATTCTTTTGACAGGGAGGTTTCTCACATCTTGTCAAATCATTCAGAAAACAATGCATAGAATTGCTTTGTGAGATTGAGGCGCGCCTTGATTTCGAGGATGAAATGCCACCACTGGACATTATTTCTGTTAAAAACACAATAAATGATATGATGAAACATGTAGAAAAGGCATTGGAAACTGCTAATTATGACCAGCTTCTACAATCAGGATTGCAGGTAATAAGTCGCACATTAGCAAAAGGTGTGAATTGGTGGTTAATTCTTCATGTTTGTTTCAACCTCGTATTTTTTTTTCTTGAAAAATTAGCCTACCTAAGAAGCAAGTTTGTCACAGTAATTAGTTGTCACAATATTTTGTACAATGCTCTTAAGGGTTTAAATATGTACATATCTCTGAAATTAGAGGATTATCTTTTCTTTTTTTTTGTCTGTTATGTTTGATGAAAGTTTTTTGAGCTTATTCCCATAGCAGTTGCTGATCTCTAATATTGATTTGTTTAGGGAAATATAATGGACGCCATAATAGGGGACTAAGGCTTTAATCATCATTTTTGTTATTTCTGTATGCACTTGGTAGTAGCAGTATGTGTTTAAAAAAGCTTTGCTTTCTGATATTGCTAACATTGCCATTAGAAAATGTTTTGTGCTGTGCTTTTACTGACAATGATTTTAGCATTTTACTCTACGCCAGGTACATATCGCTTATGTCTTGCCTACATTCCAATATTTATTGATTAATGGCATCAAAAAGTTGAAATTTGTTTTGGTCGAGTTTGTGCTTGGCAGTGTTGTTTCCTATTAAGCACATTACATGTTAATGGCTTTAAAGTTTATAAATATGAGTCTTGTTTGGTTAAATATGTCAATGGGAATGTGGTTTCCACTGAAGTATGGAATGTGTTGCTATATCGTGAATACATTTACAACATTATTTATGTCACCTTTTGCCGTCTTTTATGCTCGAATTTTACAAGTGTGTGTTTTTCAAACTGTTCTGCAGATTGCAATTGTTGGGAGGCCTAATGTTGGAAAGTCAAGCCTTCTTAATGCGTGGAGCAAGGTATACAACACAACCTTTTTGCTTCTTAAGTGAGCTACTTTACGTATTACATATTGTATGAAATGCTTGGTATTTTCTCCTTGGCACTGCACCAGAACCTTTGGCATGTTACTTATGTAATTTAATCAACATGACAAGTATTATATATCTTTTAACCTCTAAACATAATCTAGTCCCTTGCTTGCAGATCAATTATAAGTCGTTTTATTGAACATAAGTGTCTTATATCTCAAGTGTCAATCATTTTATCTTTTGTGAATGATCAAACGATTAAATAAAAAGATGATATTTCGTAAACAAAAAGATGATATTTCGTAAATTAGAAGCTCCATGTTATTATTTATGATCAATACATAAATTTTAAAATTATGCTTTTAAAATTAGTTTCTCTCTTACATGAACAAGTTTTGCGACTATTACAGAGTTGAGCTCTTGTTGTTCCTTTGCCATATGTCTTACACACCTAATTCTAATGTTTCTGTAGTCGGTATAACTCACGTAACTATCCATATTTATTTAATAATTAAGATGTTAGGGTTACATAGCGTATATCTTGATTTTGTGGTGGGATCTATGGTTGGATAGTGATGTCGAAGGCATTATTCATATACATCACTCATGTGACATGCTTTTGATGATTTGACTTATACTACATGCAATGTAATCTTACACTGTATGCGTTCTGGATATCAGAGTCAACTTCCCCTTGAGTTTCATACCCAAATGGTGTTTTAGGAATGCTAATGTCTTGATGGATATGTAGGAAATTCAGATTGAATTCTTGAATATATGTTTTTTGCTACCTTTTTTTGTGGTCTCTTGAAGGGTTGGAGAGGGAGGGGAGGCGGATAGTCAAGTTGATAGGATTATATTGGCATGAAGACCATAACTACAAAAATCAATTAAGATATCGCCTTTATTTGATAGAGAGCATTGATCGGGAATCAAACCTACTTTAGAGGAGTTACCGGTTAAATCCACTAATATGGCATTTTTAAGAAGGATTAGGCCAGAACTTCTCATTTGTGCTGATAATGGGATATTTTTGAGATGGTGGATTGTATTTTGGGAATTCGAGAAACAATTATGACCCTAGTATAATGTGTTATATAAGTAACTAATATAGCACTTATGACCGTAGTTCATTTTACAGTTTTATTTCTTCAAACAATTAAATTACCATTAGTAAATTTTATCAAAAATTTTATACAAAATGCCGTTAACCGGTCAATTTACTCTATTCAACCCCCTTTTGAGTTATTAGGTAATGTATTGATCTATCAGCTAGTTATCAACTTGTTGTGAAATAGGGTCATGTTTCATTCTTTTTTCCCTTTTATCATGAAAATTGTGCGATATTCCTTGCTATGCTGATTGGACGTGGCTTAATTCTTTGATAGCATGCAGAGTGAGAGAGCTATAGTAACTGAAATTGCTGGGACGACTCGAGATATTGTTGAAGCTAGTATCACAGTTCAAGGTATCCCTGTGACCCTGCTTGATACTGCTGGAATTCGGGACACTGAAAATATTGTGGAAAAAATTGGTAAGTATTTTAATTATTTTTGAACAATGTGCCTTATTGTTGTGTGGCTAGGAAGATATTGTCTATGTAGTTTGGTGTGTACGTTGGAACAAAGCAGCCATTTAACTAGTTGGTTAAGTTTGCTTTCCCACTTTTCTAAGAGTTTATTTCCAATCCTTGCCTTAAAGACATTACTACAAGAGTTTCTGAATTGATATATGTTAGTTGCAGTTCGAAGATGCATGGTTATCTAAAGAATGCGAATTACATAATGTTGCTAATTTGCTCAGTATTTATAAAAACCTTTTAAAATGGAACTTGAACTTCTAATGTGATCATAAGTTTTCCTTAAGATAAATTATTTAGACTTTGTTTCACGCAAATTCTACAAAAAATCTTTAAAGTAACTCAAGTTTACTCAAAACTAGATTAAGAAATTCACTATCAATGATGAAGTTTCTGCTCCCATTATTTCATTATTAGGTGGGGAAGTACGTTATTGTCTTACACTAAGGTTCAGCTAATGAGGTCACTGTCACACCTTATTATTAATCCAGTAAGAATCTCAACGACGCTTTGACTTCCTTTTATTCCCCTTGGTTTGTCGATTTATCTCTTTTCAACATGTAATAAAGGAAGCAAAAAGCAGCAACGACTTGCCATCACTTATCAGCTATGTCTCAGCCAATTTTTTTGTTTCTCGTGGACAATCACAAGCATTGGTGGCAAGCTGGTGTTGTTTCTGCTTCATTTAAAGGCATTGAAAGGGAAAGGGGAGGGAAGGTAGTCAACCAATTTTCTTATTCACCTTGCCAAAAGCCAATGGGGTTTAATGTGGGACAAAGTAGTAGTATTATTTTTTTATTGATAGATATATCAGTAGTACTAATTACCTCTATGCCTAGTGGTGGTGACTCCTAATCAAGAAATGACTTGTCAAATCATGGTTCATGTATTTTTTATTGGAAAGCTATGTCACTTGGACTAGATTGCTGGTGTTGGATACTGGTACATGTCCAAGTGTCGGATACGTCTAAATGTTCAATTCTACGCCTAAAATGAAGTGTCTAAGTGCCATACCAATGTCCAATGATCAAGGATCAAATACGGGTACACAAAGCAAAATGAAGAGTAACATAGATTTGAAGTTGTAAATATTGTTTTCTTTTAAGGGTCAATTAAAAACAATCTTTATTTTTCATGGCATACATTCAACCCAGAAACCCCGCCTATTTAGGAGCCTATGTGAGATTTCATAGATTACATACATCAATATATGCTTTTAATTGAGTTGGTTCTTTGGCATGGCATTCGAAAACAATGTGATGAAAGGTTACAGATTTTAATCTTATTTATCCCTCATTTCAAAGGGAATATTAAGCGTCATGTATGAGGTTACTGCATCCACAGTTCTTGTCCAATGGGTTATCGTGGGAGGAGGTGTGATTGAGTATATATATCTCGGGGTTTTAACCATGGGCTTAAGCTTTTGGTTGAGTTGTTGAAACCCTAGGTTATGTTATATACTCTATTAGGATTCACATCATTAGGGTAATAGGATGTTGTTAAGTTCATTGATTTGTTGTACTGTATTATTACCTAATATTGTTTTCAATTATCTGGTAATATTATTATCACCTCTACATTCACAAAATTGAAAAAAATATACTTGCAATCTTTTCAGTACAACAACAATGTCAAAATCTTAATCACAAAAGATTGAGATCATTCACATGAATTATCCTTCTTGATTCATTCTGATGATCTATATTATCACAACCTTTAAATTTAGGTTCTTCATTCTTTTCCACGCAAAATGCCAAAATAAAATTTGGGACAAACATGTAGTGGATTTTGAAAGAGTTGAATTTTTTTAATGTAAGAGTGTGAAGAAGAGTACAATTGAAGTTTAGCTTATCTTAAAGCCTTAAACCAATAATATTTAGTTAAATCAATCTCACTTAAATTATGTTTAGGGTCTAATGCATGTACTTTAAGAATGGGTAAGACACTTAAGAACTTTCACTTATTTCCTTAACACTTAGTAGAACAACACACTACTAAATTCTCATTCAAGGTCCTGTGAAATAAAGTGGCGTAATCTAGCTTAGATGTATACTTACAAACCTAAGACCTTAATCGAACCTAAAATGTGAATGTGATTTTGGTAACTTTTAAAATAAAGTTCCTCAATCAAAAGAGTCGAAATGTAACTCTTACTTGAATGGTAAAAATTTAAGCTCAAAAGTAACAACCTGATCCAAGTTACAAGATATCAAAGATATAAATATCTAATAACTTGTAAACTATCTCTTTAAAATTTATAAAGATTTAATCTTGCAGAGAATGTTGAGTGGTGAATGAAAGGCTTTCTGTATTAATAGGAAGAATTATTGTATCTTCTTTCATTCGTATGAACTTCATATAAATAGAAAATCTTTGTCAGAAATTTCCTAAGTTTTATCGGTTTGAATATGTTTCCTGATTAGTAGGATTTGTAACAAACAACTACAACAAAAATAATTCAAATTTAAACCTTACTCTAACTTAAAGTAAACCGGTTATTAATTCAAAAGAATTTAATCATTGAAAATCAAACCTAACAATTATAACTATAAACGCACTAATGTTCTTAAAATGTAGGGATCAGGCTTTTGACCAAAAATTCATATTAAAAATTTAAATTTCAAGTGCCTAGCAAATAGCAATTGTATTTATACTTACTTTTGACCCTAATCATAGTTCCTAGGAGCGGGATACACTGGGTATGATGATGATGATGTTAAACTCTAACAAATTGATAATCACTAACATGAATTATATGGACTAATTTAATATTGATTTTCATCAAACGCATTAAAACATAGAGTTAACAAAAATAACTTCAGAAAAAATAAAAGAAAAATTAAGTTCACGAAAAATAAGGTAAGTTCACTACGTAAAATCTCGGATATCTGAGTGGTTTCGAAATGCCTTTTGCGGTCAATTTGGATGGTTTCGTGGTTAGCTTGGTCTATAAGCTCAAAATCCTTTATAATGCGGCGTGGCGCGTTATGTAGATGATGTACTACACGATAATTACATTCATCAAAAATATTAAGATATTAAATGTTCAAAGAAGAATGTCAAGGAGATATGTACTGTCATGAACGTCTGGTTCAACAACTAAATAGTTTACCAACACAATAAGAGTTTAAGACATTGTAGTTCAAAGGGATCATACTCCATAAACCTCATAATGTACGTAAAAGAAATGGAAATAGAATGTTAGTTATCAAATTTTTAAGCATATACAGTATACTTGCTCCGTTACTTCATTTTATAAACTATAATTACTTTTTTAATATATAGTGGGTGAATGAGACAAAACAAGTCATGAATTTATCAATATAGAGAATTTTTTTATGCCAAAAGAAAGATTGCAAGTGGGCAAAACACCCAATGTAACTACTATGTAAAAGCCGAGACAACAAACGCCCATGTGTCAAGTCTCATGTTTCTTGAAATTTTCTGACTACCATGATTGACTCCTATACTATTATTCCCTTTTCCATTTAAAACCATGAAAGAGCATTATTTTTTAACGTTAAGCTATGTCGTTCATGAAGTAATCATATATGACAATATGCAGATTGATATAATCATATAAGATCTAAGCCTATAATAAACCAAATATGGTCATGTGTCAAGTGTGTCTTTTGCTTCTACTTGATGGAAAGTGTGATACCTTTGCCATTCCAATTATATTTTCATTTTTGGGGTTGTAAACTAATTAAATATTAATTATAATATTGGTGCCTACAATAACAGTAATTCAGATCAAGTTGATACTAGCACAACTATGTTCAAGTTAGCATTAAATATATTGCTAAGCATAATTGTAGCATGAATAAGTTTTGGTAAACCCAATAAAGTTGGAAAAAAAACCTATAGTTTGCATTTTTCAAAGTGCAGTTTCTCATGAAAATGCTTTCACTTGATACTTTTTTTCCATAATGGAATAGAGAGAGCTGATAACGTTAGTCAAAGCTTAAAATTACTTTGTACGAAGAAGTTAAGCATGGTCTCTTGGATTTTTTATATTAACTTGTAACTTAAAGGCTTTTGAGTTGAGTCTATGAAATAAAGTTGTAACTTGAGCTCGCCAGTTCTCCTTGAAGACCCTCTACATTCCGACCATAGTTTTAGTCTTGATTACCATAATGGTCACATTGATGCATTAACTGAGATGATGATATTATTGCACTCTTAGTTTTAAAAAGCGTGTCTTGTTGTGTGCCTTGTGCGCCTCAAGCTCAGCTCGGCTAAAAACGCCTCGGCTGGATGAGACAAAAGCTCATCACAAGAGGTCTCGTTGCGGCTCATGCCTTGTGCGCCCTTAGTGCTTTGTTGTTCTCCTAAAGGAGTATTGCAAATGGTGAATTAGAAATAGAAGAGACAGAAGATTAGAATGAAGAAAATAAGTTCAGACATAGAAGAGAATTGTAGAGAAATGGAATGATTGTATTATGTCTTGGAGCAGTGTACTCGCTGAGCTTTTCGAGAGGCTTAGTAACTCCAGTGTATACAACACTATTGATTTACCTTGCCCTTCTAGAATAAACATTCCAAACTTCTGAGACGCTATTATAATAGGGAAAATTACTTTAAAAACTCCCATCTATTCGCGGTTTTAATACAAAACTCCCAACTATTGATTATTATTTAAAGGAAAAAATATAAGAAACTACCTAATCAATACACTTTTTTAAAAAAAACTACTCTAAATTTTTTTGCAAAAAACTACCTAATATAACACAAATGTTTGCAAATGACTACCTTTTAACGAATATCGCCAGTTGACCGTTAGTTTGACACTTTGACCAGCACGCCTGTGGCACGTGATTACTTTAAAGGTAGTCATTTGCAAACATTTGTGTTATATTAGGTAGTTTTATAGAAAAATTTTAGATAAGGTAGTTTTTTAAAAAAAAAATGTGTATAGATTAGGTAGTTTCTTATAATTTTCCTATTAATCATTTCATTTATGAGATAAAAGGAGACTTCTTTTTCATTTCATTTAAACTTAAAATTAACTTTTTATATTATGAGATAAAAGGAGACTTTTTTCATTTCATTTCATTCAAAATAATCGATTGGATGAAAGCTTGTTGCATCTACATTATTAGCCTATCTCATTGCAAATTCCAAAGTTTTTTCTTCTATAATGCTTGAATCTCCACCTCCAATATGAACATCGTATATTGTGGCTTGTAATTCCTTAAATTTAAAGATTGTTGCGTCTACATTCCAAAGCGACTTTTGAAGGTTATCGGCTAAATCCTTTAGCTAATCTTGCGAGCAACCGTCTCATTATGATCACGTTCATGTCAAAATTGATCACTTTTAGATCAAAAACGAAAATTTTAATTAATTTCTTTAAAAAGTATATCTGATAACTTGATTGACCACTTGGTATATAATCGGTCTCTTTAAAGTCTCAATTGATCAATTTATAGTCAAATTTGAATACTATAAACTAATTGATTTATTTAAGAAAAAATTATAAGAAACTACCTGATCTATACACATTATTTTTGAAAAACTACCTTATCTAAAATTTTTTTACAAAAAACTACCGAATATAATACAAATGTTTGCAAATGACTACCTTTGAAGTAATCACGGGCCACAAGCGTGATAGTCAAAGTATTCAACTAACGGTCAACTGAAGTTGTGTTATACTCCCTCCTATTCACTCAAGTTGTCCCATTTCCTTTTTTGTCTATCTTTTTTTACCTAAATATCCCCCTTTTCCAATTTCCAATACCCAACTACCACATTTACAATTAATTTAATCAATTAAAATATCCCACTACCACCTTTTTAGTGGTCCCCATCCCACTCTTAATATCCGTGCCCAACTCAAATGGGACAACTTGAGTGAATAGGAGGGAGTATTAGGTAGTTTTTTGCAAAAAATTTTAGATAAGGTAGTTTTTTTTAAAAAGGTGTATAGATTAGGTAGTTTCTTATATTTTTCCTTATTTCAAATTCCCAACTTTAGGCTCATTTTAAATTTAAAGCAATAATGCTATTTTTAACCTGTTTAACTGGTTACCATTTGGTTAAATTTTTTTAAAAAAAAACTTATCTTATATTACCTGTGTTTGACCATCTTTAACTCCATCATTGTCTTCTTTACAAATCCATTCCATTCTGTCATGCTCTTTCTCTCACTTTCAGTTTCTCTCTTTTCATTCCTCTATTAACCTCACATCTTTATTATTTCCTATTACTCTTTTCCTGGTCTGCGACACATGTGTTCTTAAAATAATGTTCAAAGGTACATCACATAACTTTCATAATGTGATAACATCATAACAACACACTGTGTTGATGCAAAATATGGTTTCTCTTTACAAGTTAACATCATAACATCATAGACCCTAAGTTTAAGTTCTTAAGTAATCATATGTAGATATACACCAAAATGAGGACAAAATACTAGGCATTGGCCTTGATTTGGCAGGTTGATCTTCGTCAAGGGTTGGTGTTAGAACCAACAAGTCTTGCTCCACCCCTTTGTCCTGGCAACTGCATGTATAAGATGACCAAATTAGATTCAACCTTCCATTCAGTAATCATGAAAATATTTAAACATTATGACAAATTAAATATTAAGATAATTAATAGTTAGTGGATGGTAGGAAAATAGTGAGGTGATGAAAAAACTGTACTTTAATTACTCACCTTTCCTCTACCTCTGTTCCTACCTCTCTTCCTCCTCTAGAGCCTACCCTACCTCTTATTGCCCTTCCATTTCTTCCAGTTCTGATGGGTTGTGCTGTAGCTTCTAGGTGTTGTTGTGATTGTATAGCAGGAGCCCCATGCTCTGTTGTCATGTCTTGTGATTCCTGTAGTTGTTGTGATGATCTTTGAGGTTACCCATCCTTCCTAGGTCTTCCCATTTTTCGTAGAGGTTGCTCTGGTAATTCTTGCACAATAATGGTGTCTTTATGGGGACATCTCCTCTTGTTATGCCCCTTAGACTTGCATAAACTACAAGTCATTTCAACTCCATGCTTTGTTAATCTCCCTGGCTTCCTAGGGCTTTCATGTGGATCCTTTCTCCTATTCAACCTTGGTCTTCCCGGACCAATTTTAATTGGTGGTGGAGTATGTGGGTTGTCTGATCTTGGCCAGAACCTTTGGCCATCAATTGGTGGGATTGAGCTTGAATAAGCTTTAAGATAATTCTCTTTTTTGTACAAGGGAGCAATAAAGTCTTCAACTTCTTTATGTAAGAATGAAATGCATGAAATAGCATGTCTACAGGGTATACCTGTCATATCCCACTTTCTACAACTACACGTCCTAGCTTCAAGGTCCACAGTCATTACATCTCCAAAGAAGCCACTATACTGGAAAACGGTGTTTGTGGATGGAATTGCATCAACATGCTTTGCATTTTCCTTCACCTTTTCTAACCTTTGCATTATTCGTGGTCCAAAGTTGTGTTTCCATTTTTTAACCTCCTCTTTTTTAACATACCATGAGTGATGTTCTTATTTCCTCCAACATACACATTATGTGCTTTGTCCTTGCACTTATAATGTGGGCATTGGAGGTCTCGGCCGAATTGTTGGCAATGACATCTACCTTGGTTGTAGTTGACAAAAAAGCTCTACAAAAGCATGAAGGATTATACTCCTTAAAATTTTCAACTGCAGCAGGTTCAATCTTCTCCATGGAAGCAAGTGCATCATCATAATCAGCCATATTGTAGGCTTTTGCTGCTTTCCAGAAGAGTTGTTTCAACTCATCACCCTTGAATGTTTTATGCCAATGAGCATATATGTGTCATGCACAGTGTCTATGCTCAACATTCGGGAAAACCTTAGCAACTCCACTAACAATAACCTAACATAACAATAAGCAAGGCCTTAGCAGTAATCAGTTTTTAACAAAAAAATGTTTAAATAAGGGTAATATATAACAATAAAATGCAGTAGTAATCAGTCGTACCTGATGCTCATCTGAAAGAATCACCAAGTCTTTTCCATCTCCAAGTGAAAGGTAGCTTTGCAAACCTAGTAAAAACCATTCCCAACTGCTTAGATTTTCACCCTCTACCATTGTCCATGAAATGGGAAACATCTGATAATTATTGTCTCTTCCTATAGCACACAATAACTGTCCACCCAAGAACGTTTTCAGAAAACAAGCGTCGATACAAATCACTTTTCTACACCCTTGTATCCAACCCATTTTCAAACCTTTAAAGCATATATGCAGTCTTTGGAAGACTGGTGGATACTAATTTTATTTGGATCAATCACTAGTGTTACCAAGCTATTTGGTGATGTTTGCTTCAATGCACTAATATATTTGCCAAGGTTGTTGTAGTGATCAAGCATACTCCCATGTAACATTCTATGAGCATTGTACTTTACTTGGTAAGCAAAGTGCTTCCTAACTAGATAACCAAAAGCCTTTTTCACTGTCTATTATTTCCTTCGCTGGCCAGTGAGGTCTTGACTTAAAAACATCCAAGAACTGTTGTGCCACCCATTTAGCTTTCAGTTGTTTATTCTTTTCCATGTTTCTTCTGCACATGTGTTCAACATCCACTGATTTCACATAAGCACCTCTCCTCCTATCCCACGAGGCATACGAATAAAAAGGACATCCAGAGACACACTTCACTTTTGATCTCTGTTGCCTATTCTTGTGATTTGAATAAATTCTTACATTTCTGCCTTGTAGTACACCGTAGCTTGCAAGTGCAGCCTTAAATGTCTCCTTATTAGAGAAACGTTGACCAACTTTCCAAGTGAAGGTTTTGAAATCTGTACCCTCTCCAACAAATAGGGCTCTATTCTCTCTTCTCTTCTCTAGACAATCCTCACCATCAGAACTTGGAGGAGTATCTATCTCGTCGTCACTATTCTCATACTCGGACAAATTATCAACATCTCCTTCACTATCTACATTTGGACTTGAACTTTGAACTCTAAATTGACCACTTGCTGCCTTCTTTTGCAATTGCAATGTTCTTCTAAACCATTCGTTACAATTGTTTTTCAGTTTTACTCTAGCCTCCCTGTATTCTTCATCACTAGACTCTTCAACACCAACTTCATTGACTTTGTGTAATTCTAAGAAATCATCTGACCCATTGAACTCCTCTTCATCAAACTCAAAGTCCTCACTTGATTCTTGTTCGGACACAACATAGTCTTCGTCTTCTGATGAACTACCTCCTACAGCACTCCCTGGCCCATTGAACTCCTCATAATCAAACTCAAAGTCCTCACTTGATTCTTCTTCGGATGCAACATAGTCTTGGTCTTCTGATGAACTCCCTCCTAACAGCACTCCCTAAACCAGATGCTTGGGCTACCTCATCAACTACAAAAGTTTGGTTAGATTTTTTGCTTGGGCCCCTTCTAGGTGTAAGCTTTTTGGGTTGGGCATTTAATTTAGGAGTAGGTTTAGTGAGCTCAGGTGGACCTTCACATTCCCCTACACTGGCTTCAACAACTAAAACTGAAGAGGGCAATTGATGTAACACATACAAGACCAGTGATCTGTTTTCCATTGCTAATTTAGCCAGTTCTAAAGCCCCAGCCTCATCATCAACCTTCCTTAACCCATTCCTCAATGACTGTCCAGGAATCAAATAATTCACATTTGCTATTTTCTTACCAAGACAACATTTTTCAGCTCCCAAATAAAATCCCAACACAAATCATTAGGATCAACAGAAAAAGTTCTTCCAAATCCTCCAACATACTCAATTTTACCATTAACTGACTCCTTAAACTTCCCACCATACCAAAATTTCAAGCAAATATTGGAATTCATCTTTAATCTACAAATATCATATGAAACCCTAAATTAATTAATGAAATTTAGAACACAATTGAAACACAAAGAACATACACAACATTTAACAAACGACATAAACTACATTTTAGTACCAAAATTCGAAAATTTTAACAATATAAAGTGGGTAAAAGCAGTGAAACCTTGTCTTGATGATGATTGAGCAACAACATGCATCTACAATGGAGGTTTGCCTTTTGTGTACTGTAGAATGAAGTACAGTGGGTTTTTGCTTTGTTAATTTGGGAGGGAGAAGTGAAAGTTCGTGTAAGCAAAGGGCTGAGTAAATTAAGTCATACAGTTGGGTCCCACTACTTATCTACTAAAACCAATTTATCCGGTTATGAGTCATTTTGGACTTTAAATTTAAAATTGGTCTTAAGTTGGGAGTTTTAAATAATAATCAATAGTTGGGAGTATTATATTTAATGCGAGAATAGTTGGACATTTTTAAAGTAATTTTCCCATTATAATATGAGTATTCTTCATATTCTCATTATAGATGTTCTCAAGCTTGTTGCTATTATAATATGAATATCATGTTTTGAGTATTATATATCTTTAAAAATTGATTTTTAAGCTTTTTCACAAAACATTGCGCCTAACCTACAAAAAGTTCGCCCCTTCACCTTGTGCTTTGTGCCTAGGCTCTAAGGCCCTTTTGCACCTTGGTGCGCCTTGCACTTTTTTAAACTAAGGTTATACTACTAAATATCGGCTAAAACAACTAGATGTGGCTTGAAGTGGCTTAAAACACATTTTTTGCACCTTTATAATGTGGATAGTATTTGTGCGTAAATTTATCTGTTGTTTCTGGTATCGACATTGAATAGCATACATCTGTAAGATGTTAGTTGGGAGCTATGTGCCGGTAACATCTTTGATTCAAGGAGTTATAATCATGTTCAGGGGCTGTGCAGTTGGACATTTTCTATTGACATTTCATTGATGCTGATACATGTTATCTCCCTTGAACTTGTTTAGATAATTTTGGTTGCAGGTGTTGAGAGATCTGAAGTTGTGGCCTTGGGTGCTGATGTTATTGTAATGACAATCAGTGCTGTTGATGGTTGGACAGTGGATGATGAGCAGCTTCTGAATAGAATTCGATCTGCGCAGGTCTGACTCTTTCTTCCTCTTTGTTTCCGAACGCCCAGTGTGGTAAAAAAAAATGTCCTATTGCATTGTACCATGTTTCCATTAGTTGATATAACGAAACTAGGCATTCGATGAATCTAATTACTTGGCTATGTTTTTTCTTATGTATTATTCCCTCCATTCCTTAAAGAAGGAACCATTTACCATTTTAGGGTTTTCCATTTGTTGTTCCCATAAGGAATTTTTCTATTTATATAACAAATTTTACACAATAGTAACCCTATACATCCTCATTTTAATATTTTTATAATGCTTATAATGTTCACATATCTTCCACTAACTTAATTTTAACATTTTTATATTCGTTATGGTCCCCACATGTTTCCCACTAACTTTATAAAAATATCTTTATTATAAGTTGTGGTCCACACTTTTGTTCCATCAAATGTGTTATTTAATTAAATAATATATCCACTATCTAAAATATTCTATTTCTCTTAGTTCCCGTGAACATTTCTTGTGGGAACTTCATTAGGGGACGGAGGGAGTATTAAGCATTTGAGATCAAACTTTGTGAATGATAACATATGTCAAATCGGTGGAAGTATTTTTTTTTTACAGAGTTAGTATGTAATTGATTACAACTTGTTTAATGTTAGTGACTTACGGTTGGTTTTACGTCACCGTTTAAAACCACAGGAGACAAGATCTTATTCACCCATAATCCTTGTCATCAACAAGATAGATCGTGTCCCATCGTCATTTGTCAAAAGCTTTGATGTAGCTGACAATCGATTTGTTAGATGTATATATACATGTGCTGTCACCGGTGAAGGACTGGAAGATCTTGAAAGGGCAGTATCAGAGGTTGTGGGTCTTGAGAGTATTTCTTCTGGAGGCAGAAGATGGACTATAAATCAGGTAAGCTATCGTCTAGTCTGGTTTAGTGTATCCTATTTTAATTGACACTGCATTTTTCTAATAAATTCTATATTACATGATTCAAACTCGAATAAAAATCATAATTCATGAAGGAATGAATATTCACCCTCATGCTTGTAACGGTTATATTGGGGAACTTCGATATCGTTAAACAATGTGTCATGACATATTATTGTTGATGAAATGAGTTGCATTATGAACAGAGACAATGTGAGCAGTTAGTACGCACAAAAGAGGCTCTATTGCGGCTAAAATGTTCGATAGAAGAAGAATTGGCACTAGATTTCTGGAGCATTGATTTGAGAGAAGCAGTTTTAGCTTTAGGCCAGATTTGTGGAGAGGATGTCTCTGAAGAAGTATTATCCAAGATCTTCACCAAATTTTGCATTGGTAAATAGTATTTGGTTGCAGATTTGTTGTCTCTTTCATATTGTATTCTATTTATGTATTGTATTTTTACTGTAAATAAAATAATGTCTTCACTTTTTCTGTGAACCCATTTGAAAAAAACAGCTAGCCTTTTGAGAGAATGTTTGCTTGAGAGACGTATCTCAAATCCAGCCCATTACAGATTGATGTCTACTTACCGTATTCATAATGCCTATTTATATTATCATTAATGCTTAATTATCGTATACTTAATGTCTACTCAACAATTGGAAATATGGAGTGATTTCGAAGAAAGATTTGGAAATTGGAAGAAAAGAAAGATTTGGAAAATCTTCTTCTGCACAACTTTATAGTTTCCAAGAGGAACTTGCTAATCTCAATCAAACAACATCCATGTCTGTTGCGGATTATTTGTGCAGAAGATCTTCCAAATCACTCCATATTTCATGTGCATTATTATAGTACATTACACTCTTTGCAATAACTCTATCAATTGATGCTATTAGCCATCCTATGACCATATTATTACACCTTTCCCAGCAATTGGCATTAGTAGAGTTTGAAGGTTTGATAGCAGTACCATCAACAAAACAGAGTTTGTTTTTTGCAATTAGACTCATAGATCTCTTCAAGTCTCCGTATCCTGTACCATCAAATGGTGTAGATACCAATTTCAAACCAGCATGATCTGATGGATGGAGAAAATAAATGCTAGATGGATTTTGTGTTGGATCAATTTGTGGAGTCGAAATCATTATGGGATGAGATAGATCATTTAGATCCCTTGATAGCCTGCGTTTGTAATGGATGTTCTTGTACACTCACAAAACGATTTCTAAAGAGTCAACAAGATCAGAGACTCATACACTTCTTGATGAGACTTGCCGAGCAATTTCATCAAGCTTGCACAAATATATTGATGATGAAAGATCTTCCCACAGTCCAAGCTGGTTACTAGATCTTGGTTCAAGAAGAGAGGCATAAAGACATTTGCAAAATAGCTGTTGTATCCAATGTTATTAAAATCGCGATCCGGATCGTAAAATCGCACGATTTTACAATTTCACCTGGGCTTTATGAGTTGGATCGGAAGTGAAATTGGAATCAAGTAAAATCGTCCATAAAATCGGTAAAATCGGGTGAAATCGGTAAAATCGGTCGATTTTAACGATTTTACCGATTTCATGAAAATGCCTTAAATTAGCCACATGACAATTTTTACTTTAAAAAAAACCCTAAATCTCAATTTACCTAAATCTTCATAAAGCAGCCCGCAGCCTACGCCTTACCTCCAGACCTCCTTCTTCTCTCTCATTGTTCTTCAAGCTTCCATTATCAAAATTGTTGATAATACCATCGTGGTTCCATTGACAAGAATTGCTCGAAGCCGTGATACCATCGCCCAGCAGGTTACCTTATTCCGCCCATTTATTAATAGTTATGCTTAATTCTTCCAGATTGCTTGTTTTAGTTGTTTAGTTTAAATAACATAATTTATTCATGTTAGATTGAATAATTTATGTAATTGATTCATTAGATTAAATTGGTTATTTACTATTATTGCGTGATTGTGGAATTGTTTTATTATTATTGAATTTGTTTGGAATGTGTGAATTGTTTTATTGAATTAAATACTATAATTGATAATTGATTAATTTTTATTGATTACTCATGTTAGATTAAATACTAGTATTATGTAGTTAATGAGTATTTACTTATTTATTTATGATTAATTTTGCTCATGAGTATTTTGTTAATTACTCAAGTTTGTCAACTTGTACTTGAGTTTATTAGATGGTGTAATTTATATTGCTTATCATGTAACAATGAAGACGTGAACTCATAAAGTAACTACCTTGACTTTTGTTTTATTGCACAATATATTGATAATAGATAATTTTAAGTGTTTCTTTTACATTTAAAATGTCTTGAAATAAATACAAACTTCAAAAACTACTTAAATCAGCAAAACTGGTGGAATCGGTCGATTTTACGATTCGATTTTAAGAGGTGCTTTCGATTCAAAGTAAAACCCCGATTTTAAGAACCTTGGTTGTATCCAATGATTCCATGGCTTTTATTGCTAATGAGCGAAAATTTTATGACCAGAATCGACATTTTGATTCTCATTTCACTCACAAACAGCCAACTAGAGGTAGTAAGAAGAACAACTATTTGTGCGACCACTGCAAAATCCTAGCCATTTCAATTCAGCGTTGCTTCAAGATTCATGGTTATCCGGATTTTAAAGGAAAGAAAGTTGCAGCAAATGTCCAAAATGAGATGAAAGATTATGGTGCAAATATTGGAGGAACTGGTTTAACTACTGAACAACTCCACAATTTGATGGCTCTCATAAATAAGAATGATACTCCAGCAGATTGTAAAGAACTTGATGTTGAAAATGATCCTAACACCATTGTTTCCACCAACCTAGCAGCTATTATTTGCCTTGCTTCTCAAAGTACTTCACCACATTGGATAGTTGATAGTGGTGCCACTGACCATATGTGCAACACTATAAACATGTTTAGTAGTATTAGAGATGTTGATCCTATTGCTCGTGAAGTTTTGATACCTGATGGTACTAAGCTTGCTGCTTTCAAGATTGGTGATATTCAGTTTGATAAACTCATCCTTCGAAATGTTTTATTTGTGCCAAAGATCCGCTTCAATTTAATATCAGTACACAAATTGTGTTCTGATAATAATATTTCAGTTGTTTTCTCACATTCTAAATGTTGGTTCCAGGACCTCTCCAAGAGAGAGCTCTTACCTCTGGGTAAATGAAGAGTGGTTTGTATTGCGCAGAGGTCAAAACTGATATTGAAGCTTTTTCTAAAGATGATACAATTAAAGTGTGTACTACACCTACTGATAGCTTTCTTAGTCATAATGCTAGACTTGATCTTTTCCAAGAAATAAAATTACTACATCTTAGGCATGGACACCTACCTTTTGATAGACTCAAGTTTTTGTATCCAGAATTAAAGATTTCCAATGTTTAAGAATCTTTCATTTGTACTATTTGTCCATTTGCAAGACAACATAAAGTGTCATTTCCTCATAGTGAAATCCGGACTACTCATGCATTTGAATTGTTGCATCTTGATCTATGAGGTCCCTATGCTCATGCTACTTATAGTGGTTGTAATATATTTCTTACAATTGTTGATGACTTTACTCGCACAACATGGTTGTTTCTTTTAAAATCGAAAGATCAATGCTCTAGTATTTTACATAGTTTATTTGCTTATATTGAAAATCAGTTTCATACCATCGTAAACCAAGTTCGCACTGATAATGCTCGTAAGTTATGTGATGGGCTGTTCTACAATTATTTGTTTCTCGAGGTATACATCATCAACGCAGTTGTGCCGACATGTCTTAACAAAATGGCGTTGTCGAACGTAAGCATCGCCATCTCATTGAAATAGCTCGTGCTTTGTCGTTTCAGTCCAATCTACCTATCTCTTTTTGGGGCGACGCCATTCAATGTGCGACATAGTTAATTAATTGAATGCCCTTACGCTCTATTGGAAATTGTTGATGACTTTATGGCATACCTCCTACTCATCATTATCTCAAAGCTTTTGGTTGTTTATGTTTTGTATCTACACTTAAACAAGGGAGAAAGAAATTTGAAGCCAAAGCTGACCCTTTTATTTTCATTAGGTATCCCTTTGCACAGAAGGCTTATAAGGTATACAAGTTGAAAACCAAGAAAGTCCTTGTCTCTAGGGACATCACTTTTCATGAGCATTTATTTCCCTACAATCTAGACCCTACATACCTCAATACTCCTTTACCATTTTACCTTCCCACACATCACCCACCACCTACTGACATACTTTTTTTTACTCCACACTTTTCACCCCACCCTACCCCTCCTAATCTTATGTCTAGACCTCCACCTACCACTAATTCCCCACTTGTTCCAAATTCTCACAACTCATCACTACCTATTAATACTATCCCACCCAATTTACTTCACCTTTTAATCTTTTCACTCTCTTGCCCACGAAGATCTACTAGGTTCATTAAGCCTCCTATATAGTTGCAACAATATGTCTGTAATATTGTTACTACTTCCACTACCCCTTCTTCTACATTTCTTCAACCTTTTACCTACAAGCTTGCTAGTAAAGATCCTTGTTGGCTACATGGGACTTGGTTCCTTTGCCTCCTGGTAAAAAACCTATCGATTTCAAATGGGTCTATAAGGTTAAATTAAAGAATGATAGTTCATTAGAATGCTTCAAAACCCGTCTTGTTGCTAAGGGCTATACTCAAGAGTATGGTGTTGATTATCAGGAGACTTTTTCTCCTGTAGTCCGCATGATTACCATTCGCATTATCATCGCTCTGGCTGCTCATCGTCAATGACCTCTTTATCAGCTCAATGTTAATAATGCGTTGTTGCACGGTGATCTCTACGAAGAAGTTTATACGCAGCCTCCTGATGGTCTTAATGTTGCTCCTCATCTTGTCTGTAAACTCAAGAAGTCACTTTATAGGCTCAAACAAGCGTGCCACCAGTGGTTTGCTAAACTTCATCTTGAATTAACTCATCAAGGCTTTGTCCAGTCAAAGAATGATTATTCGCTTTTTGTTAAGCGTACTACTACATCCATCACCATTGCCGCCGTCTATGTCGACGACATCATCTTAACCGGGGATGATTTTAGCTCTATCACTAATAAAGCTTTTAGTATCAAAGATCTTGGGCGCCTCAGTTAATTTCTTGGTCTTGAAGTTTCTTATAATCCTCACGGTATTATGCAATCTCAAAAAGTTTGCCTCTGACTTGGTTCGAAATTCTGGATTTCAACCCACCAAGAAAGTTGCTACTCCTCTTCCAGTTCATCTCAAGCTACAAGTTCGTAATTCTCCACTTTACTCCAACCCTACTCATTATCGAAGTCTTGTTGGAAAGTTGAACTTTTTGACGCACACTCGTCCTGATATCTCATTTGTTGTTCAAGCCTTAAGTCAGTATATGCAACATCTCACTAAGGATCATTATTCTGTTTTGCTCCATACTATCAATTACATTGCCCATACACTGCATCATGGTGTTCTTTTTTATGGCTCTGATATTCTCCATCTTCGGGCTTACTATGACTCTGATTAGGGTGCTTGTATTGATACCCCTCGGTCCGTCACCGGTTATGTTTTGCTCTTTGGTAGTTCTCCTATTAGTTGGCGCTCTAAAAAACAACCCACCGTCTCTAAATCTTCTTCTGAGGCCGAATATCGCGCTCTTGCTGCAGCTGCCTCTGAAGTAATATGGCTCGTTCGTCTATTAGACGAGTTAGGGGTCACTAATCTTAAGCTCGTTACGTTATTCTGTGATAATAAGTCTGCGTTACAAGTGGCTCACAGTCCGGTTCTCCATGATCGCACCAAAGATATTGCCATTGATTGCCATTTCACGAGGGAAAAGATTCTTGAAGGCCTTCTTCATCTCACTTATATGCCCACTGATCAGCATCTTGCTAATATTTTCACCAACATTCTTCCTACATCAATTAGTCATCCATTACTTTCCAAACTTGGCTTGGTTGCTCCTTCCCCAAGTTTGAGGGGGGATGTTAAGCATTTGCATATTCAAGATCAGCAAGTTGTACAAAATGCATCTGATTCCATAACGTAGAGCACAAGTTTGTTTTAGAGTTTGTTATGGGTCTTGCCACGTCAGCCATAATTTGTTTTTCCTTTCTTTTTTTTTTTTCTGGTATGTAATAGCTATAAATAGGACCATTCGTCCTTTGTGTAAAAGCAATTCTTTCATTTCAGTAATAAAAAGAAGTAATGATGTAGCTTCTTCTCTGTATCATTTTCGTCTCCTTCAATGGCATATTCCATTTTTCTTCTTCTCATTGCTCCATTTTAACATTCATTAAAAAGTATACCATGAATCCCGTTATTGATTAAAATGGGAATTTGATTCTTTTGTAATTGATTGTGTAATTAATTAAAATAACTTGTCAGTTTTAAGCAGTCACATATGGATTCAACCCTAATTTGATTTTGTTTAGAATTCTTAATTTTGTTTTTTTAAATTTATTTGTTAGTTCTTATGTACTTATGTCCATGATTCTTAAGTAATAGTATGTATTTTGAAGTTTTTGATAATTTTAAAACTTATATTTTGACAGGGCTTTTTTTTCCTAGTATCTTTGTTTTTTTTTTACCATAGTTCATTTTATCCCAAGTGTGTATGTCCTAAATATAAATATATATTGTGATTAGTATCAATTATATATATATATATATATATATATATATATATATATATATATATATATATATATATATATATATATTAAGCAAATGCTCTTTTATATTGAAATTTATCAAATAATAAACATGGTCATAAATTAAAAAAATATGCTTTTTTTTTTTTTAATTTAAGCAAAATTTTAAGAAAGATTGTATGTGTTTTTAGTGCTCTTTTATATTGAAATTTATCAAATAATAAACATGGTCATAATACTACTCGTTATTTTTACAAATTTGTAGAATCGTCTGATCCTGCGATTCGATCCAACTAGTCGATCCCACCAAATTATTACAATCCTACGTAGCATCCCGATTCGAACAATCTTGGTTTGCTTTGTTTCTTAAAATTTTTTGAAACATTTTTGTTAGGGAGACAAAAGTATAGAAGAATTGAAATAACAATAACAAATTAAGAAAAAATATTGTTTTACCTTTCATGTATCATGTATGTATATGTTTGCTTTTCAAATACACTTGTTGTCACAGCGCGTGCAAAATTGGTTTTAAATTTTAAATAAAATATGTTATTTATAATTTTAAAAATGTCACTATTGTTGAAAATAATAGTTGAAATCAATCACACTGGGATTAATGTTCAATTCAATTTACTTGAGCTCTGTTGAGTTTAATTAGCAAGCAACAAAGTTCATAAACAACCTACTTTAATTGCATTTTGCAGGTTAAAAATGTCTTTAACTCTTGTTCTCAACCATCATTGTGGTTGATAATTGGATATGCCCATGAATGGAAAAATAAGACAACTAAATAGACGATGGAGAATCCTTTATTTGGCCAATTAGCAAGAATCAACTTGCAAGCAAGAATAAAAGATCAAAAATAAATTAGCAAAGTAACAATTGAGAAGAATAAAAATACAAAGCAAATGTTGAATTGTTGTTGCATTGTTGTTGTGGTTATATTGCTGCTCATAATTCTCGACATGTTGCACTACAAAAAAAATGCAACTTACCGACCAAAAAGTACCGACTAACCGGAACAGTCGGAAATTCCGACTGTTTTCCGACTAACACGGTTTAGTCGGAAATTCCGACTAAATTGCTACTAAAGTTGTTTTTGGTCGCAATTTAAATTTGTCAAAAAAAAAAGAAAATTATAAATTTAATATTTCCGACTAATTTCCGACTGAATTTTAGTCGGAAACATTTTGATCCGAATACGACTAAAAGTCAGTCGGTACTAGTTTTTCTCAATTTTTCGATAATTTGCAAATTTATTTGTAATTTGCAATGATTGTGTCTGCCAATTGTCTCCCAACTTTTTTCTTATTAATTTTCATTTGTCATTTTTTTTAGAATTTTTTTAATTTATTTTGATTATTAATAATTTTACTTATTTTATTTGATTAAAATGCACAACTTTTATTTTTCAACTAGTCTTACTAGTTTAATTTGTCGGAACTCGAAAAGTATACGATGATGATAATAATAATATACGAAGAATGCACTAATGAACTAATACGAGTAATAACTTAATAATATTAATACTACACTAATACGACTAATATTATGCTAATACAACTAATAATAAAGCAATATGAGTAATAACAGTAATAATAATAATGATATTAATAATAATAATAATAGTAATAATAATAATAAATACGAATAATGAAACTAATAATAAACTAATACGAGTAGTAATAATAATAATAATAATAATAATAATAATAATAATAATAATAATAATAATAATAATAATAATAATAATAATAATAATAATAATAATAATAATAATAATAATAAATGAAAGGAGTATTATTAATATAAATTCAATAACATAGGTTAGAATATCACTAGTTAACTCTTGGTCTGATGGTTGGTGCATCAGCCTCATATCCATGAGGTCTTGTGTTCGAATCTTGCCCGCGACATTGTTGTGCTGATTGTGTGTGGTGTATACGCAGGCGCCACGTGGGCGTGACTGGGAGCCCAGTTAGTGCCACGTGGGCGTGACATGGCGCATTCCAAAAAAAAATTTTTTTTTTTCTTATTTTTTTCCGACCAAATGGGGTGGTCGGTAGTTGGTCGCAAGGTGGTCGGAATACTTTTTTAAAAAAATTTTCTGATTTTGGTGCAAATTGCTGAAATAGTGTTTTCCGACTAATTTTCGACTAACACGATAGTCGGAATTTCCGACTAATTTTCCGACTAAATGGTTTAGTCGGAATTTAGTCGGTATAGCTCTATACCGACTAAACTCCGACTGTTTTGGGTAGTCGGAAAATTGTATTTTTTTTGTAGTGTTGATGATATTGTCAAAGGGAAAATCAACCTTATAGTTCAATCCCCTATTTTGCAGATATGAGTTTGCTTCTTCAATATTGACATTAGGCCGAGGCTGAGATTGATCAAATGAAAATGAAAATACAAACGCTACGCATGAAGTAAATGTTGTTTTTAATCAAATGTCACTCACAGTTTGCTTATGTTGCTTTTTTGTGTTTTGATGCTTTGAAGGTCCTTGGAAGTAAATGCTCTAGTATGTTGTAGCATTGGAGCCAACTTTGGTGGTTAAACTTATTTAGCAATATCAAGTACATCCTCATCAACCTTGTTGATTGCATTGATTTAATTTCTATGCCATCAAATCAAGCAATTGACAATCTATTTATAGATTCAGACGCAAATATAGTTTAAATTATCAAGGTTCATAAGAGGAAATATCACAAGAAATAAAAAGAAGATATTGAGTTTGAACTTGGTAGACACATCGTAAGCAAATACACTGAGTAACTCAAATAAGAAAGAAACTGAAATGAAAGAAAGCCTGAGAAAAGTAATGTAACTTTCAACTTCCTCAACAGATTTGGAAGCAAGACATTGAATTGCAGAAGATTAAAATTTAATAAGAAAAAGCTTTACGCAGGAAACAAAATCCAAAGGTGAATAAAGAAAAAGAGAATGAAATTCTAAAAAAATGCGAAGCTAAAAAATCTTTGTAAGAGATAAGAAAAATATGTAGACGCAGCTAAATGAAACAATGAAAATGTTAATAGTAGAAAAAGAGACCTTACAATCTTGAAAAATATGCCCAAAACCCCATTGAATTCAAACTAAGAAACCAAACAACGCACCAATTGTTAATTATGCAATACAAAGAAAATTTTCTGCACTTTTCAATTTTCGGGTGCCAAGAAAATCACTAAACAAATGAAACATAGACCTTGATCATTATCCCAAGAAATTTTCAATCCAAACTCACCACTTCAAATGGCCTTTTCTGCACTTAAGCTTGCAAATATTCTCATTATCCCACTTTTAAATATGAATCTTAAAGACTTAAAGGTGCATTATCAAAGGGTGAAAATCGAGTGAAATGTCAAATATGTAACCTTAGCTGAACTGAATTTGTAAAAGTTGACACACAAATTGAAGTTGAAATTCAAAAACATATAATCAAACGATTGGATATTAACGACATTCTAGATACAATGTTAATTATCTTCTACGTTCATCAACAAGTCTACAATCTAATTCAAATATTGCCTATCTTGTATCATTATTGCAAACATCAAAAGCTTTAAAAATTCATCAAATGAATAAAGCCAAATGTTCCACTTTTAAGAGATAAATGATTAGTAGTGTATTCTTGGGGGCATTATGCACTGATCTACAACATTCAAGATAAACATATTCAACTATTTGTCAAAATACCCTCTACTGAGACTATGCCCAGCATCTTAAAGCCACGTATAATATTTTCGTACTCATTTCAAAGTCTAAAGAAAAAGGAATAACCATCATTCAATAAAAAAAAAAAAAAAAAGCTTGACGGTGTACCAAGCATCTAAATTCCTACTATATCTATCATCCACATTTCCAATCCTTTTTTTATATATTATTAGGAAGGCTAAAGGATAGGTGAAAATCAAAGTTACGATCGTACTTGAAAATGTTGTACTTCCTCTCCAATTGAGAGAGGATCCAACTCTCCACATTTCCAATCTTAGATGCAGGACACTGTGTCCTGCAGTCTGCAAAATTAGATAAGGCTTCATGAGGCAATGTTTTTGGCCAATTCATTTGAGCCACTACAACTGCATCATTAGTTTCTACTTGAGAAATAAGCTACATTGTATATCAGTAATTTACAAAGCATTTTTTAGATTAAGCACATTTCAAATAAGTTTTATAGCATTTTTAAAATAAGTTGTAATAAAGTTAGATGTATGGGACAAACCAAAATTTTTGAGCTTTACTTAGTTCCATAAGTTAGTTTAGATTCAAAAGAACTATAGCACAAAACCAAATGAATTTGCTGAAAAATATTTTAAAAAAACTTTTATTTATCAAACACAGCTTATTATTAAGGAAAATTTTTCTTAAAATAATCTCAACTATCACCTGTTGGCCAAAAATAATTCCAGTTATCAATTTTTTTAATAATACCAGCTATTCTCATAATTTGTTGAAAACATACCCACCTCCTTGTTACCGGCTGGAACAAGTAATTTTTCCACTTTTTTTCTTTTTTCTTTTTTTACTTAATTGTTCAAAATTAACCGTTCCCTTCATCTATTAATCAAAAAAAGAAAGCAAAAAGTGAAAAAGGGAAGTGGATATGTTTTGAAAAAAATATAAGAATAGTTGGGATTATTAAAAAATAATTGATAGTTTGGATTATTTTTGGCCAACGGGTAATAATTGGATTATTTTGAGCAAATTTTCCCATTATTAATTGCATTACAAAATAGTATCTCTTTTCATTTTCCAGAGTTCCAATCAAGCTAAACAATACTAATGGACTACGATCCAATGTATTTCATGTTTACTCAAAAGGAAAGAGAAAAGTATTTGAAAACTAAAAATGCAGCATACAAGCAAACTATTAAAATAGGTTCATACAAACTCTATAATATGCATGATGTCCTTTACCATGATTCTACTATTTTGCATCCGAAAGTGTAACTCCCTTAATGCGTTCAACAAAAGCTCATAATCAATATTTACGTCTCCACTAATCATAAGTTAATTTCACAACAAGCTAATTAATCCAAAATGATATGATTTAAAAATCTTGTTCTTGGTTGATACTTATAGCAAGATTCCTTGAATCCATAAGCAAATACAAAGCTTGTTTTTCAATAATACTTGTAGAAACATCATTAACTACGCACACTATTAATTACGAAACTAAAATATATAGATATAGGGACAAAGTGATTAGAATTACATTGAGACATGAGAAATCAAATACTCCCTCCGTTTCTTTTTGATGTTCCTATTTGGGTTTTTCATCAAGATTAAGAAAAATAGAATCTTTAATGGTAGTAGGTATTATTTTAATTATATAGTAATGGGAAGTAATGATTATATTGGAAGTATGAGAGAAAAAATAATTAAATAATAGTGTAATGTAATGATTGTATTGGAAGTATGAGAGAGAAAATAATTAAATAGTAGTGTGAAGTAAGGAAAGTGGAGTTTTAAGGGGTAAAAGTGGGATGAAAACTTTCCAAAAATGGAAAGTATTCTAAAGTGGAAAAACTTATGAAACTACCCGTTTTAGTAAGGTGGAAAAACAAAAAGGAACGGAGGGAGTATGTAACAATACAAGAATTTAAGCCCCCCGCCGTCCCTGGCTTGTAGGGCGACCGCCCTGGCCCCCTAAACCAAAAGCTCATCTTCAAATTTAGTAAAGGCCTCAAATTTTCAAAATAATTATTTATGAAAAAAATAACAAAAAAATAAAAGAAAAAAGGAAGAAGTGTATTAAGCAATTAACAAAAAGAGTTTCAGAAGAGTTTCAAACGCCACTATTCAACCTTCTTCCTCCCTAATTTTTCTCCCAAAATATTCACTTTCTTAAGTGAATTTTGATTGACCCAAAAGAACTCTCATTAATTTAATTCTATCCCCTTATGTCATTTATTGATCCAAAATATTCATCATCCCCTTCATTATTACTTAGTTTCTTCACTCGTTTCTCTTCCCTCATTACTCCCTGAATCTTCATCTTCTTTAGCCGTATTTTTTCTCTTCAATATTCCAGATCTTCTTCTGCAAAACAAGTAATCGTGTGCTTCAAGATCATCAATTCTAGGTTTGGTTTTCAAATTTTGTTTTTTTTGGCTTGCAAAACACATGCCTTCAATTTGAGACTCGTTTTTATTTTTTTCCTTAATTTCGTTATCTATGGTGTAAATCAAGGTTGAAATTCACCAAAAATATCATAGATTTATGAATTTAAAGGAACTTTCGCCATTTTTTTTACATTTATGTTCTTATTTTTACGGGTTTGTTAAATGGGTTTTTTATTTTGTTTTTCCCCTGAATTTCGAGAAATGGGTTTGAATTTCGTTCTTTTTTTCGTTAACTCCGTCAATTAATGTAGTAAATCACCAAGAACTCCAAAGATTTTTGTGTAAACAGGGGTGTTTTCAGTTGACAATGATGGGTATTTCAGATTTGGAATTATATTATAATGTTTCAGATTTTACTGGAATTATACATTTGGAATTATGTTAATATATTGAAAGGAGAGGCTAATACCTCACTCAAGGATCACAAAGTAATGATGAATGGAAAAATAAATAAATAAACAAGACAAGAATTTAAGGTGGTTCACCAATTGGCTACATCCATCATCTAGCCTTGAATATATTTCAATATGTGTTTAAAGGAGAAATACAAAACTTGATAGGTATTACAATGGAGGTTATGTGTAAGAAGAGAGGAGCTAATGTAGGGAGAAAACTAAGGCAAGAAGGGTGCTCTAATAATGAGACTTTGGTGCATGTATTAAGGGCCTAGGACACTAGTATTTATAGGAAGAAATTAAGGGCTTGAAATATCATGTTAGGGCAGCAAACATTAGGGGACAACAGTTCTTAAAAACAGAAGCAAAGCAGCAGATCATGCACAACACAGCTGCTGGTTTGTTTTTGCTTCTTCCATGTACCCACATGGTCCCCTTTGGTCCCTAATACTCCTACACCTTGTCCGTGGTCTGAATTTATGCCTTGGTGCCCAAGGTTTGCTTCATCCAAGCACCTACTAACACTTAGTACAATGTACTAGTGTACTAACTTGATTCCCAATCATCCAATCACAATATAGTACTTGTGTCCTCTTCTTACTTATACTAACATGCTAGATTAATTTTCTTAATCTTGTTTTGATTACTTGGTGAACCAAGTCACCAATAATCCTAACATATATATTTGGCATTATCATAGTGTATATTTGGTATTATACTGGCAACCATTTAAAAGTATATTTGAGATTATAACGGTATACATTTGGGATTAAAATGTGACATATTTTGAATTATAATAATATATATTTGGCATTAAATGTGGTTGATGATAGAAAGCGCAAGTGAGCGTCAAAGCATGTGGCGCAAAGGCCCGCACCTTAGCAAGTTGCTTCCAAGAGATGAAGGAAGTGTGTCCCAAGAAAGAAGGCAACGTGAGTGAGCACTAAAAATTGTCTTGTCCGAAACAGTTGTTTTAAGAGGTTGTAACTTTCTCAACAATGAGATTCGGATTTTTTTGGGTTGTAAATTGTTGAAAACATATAGCGTAGTTTGTTGGGAGTTTGTTGCATCAACAACTACGATGAGTATTTCAGATTTGGAATTGTGTTATATCAAATTTGGTGCATAATCATTAATGTTTGCAGTCATAATACTTAAGATTTGGTTTTATAATGTTTCAGGCTATAATTTGGTATAATGCTTAAGATTTGGTATTATTTTACTTACGATTTGGTTTTATAATGCTTAAGATTTGGTATTATATTACATAAGATTTAGTAGTATAATGCTTTAAAATTGGTTTGGCTTCATAATGCTTCAAAAGGATTCTTAAGTATTGGTATCATAATCATGAAGATTTGGTAACATAATACTTGAGATTTGGTTTGGAAAAGATGAAGATTTTGTAACATATTACTAGAGATTTGGGTATATAATGATAAGTGTAAACCACAATCATTCAGATTTAGTATTTTATATTTGGTGTTATAATATATTAAATTTGGTGCTATATTAAATTTAAGTCACATTTGGCGTCAATAGTAATTATTCTGAAGTCACAGGAAAATTTTTATTCTAGAAATATAATATATTGACTTTGAAAATATAATATCTTGAGCAATTTTAAGATTTGGTACTATAACGCTTCTTATTTGGTGTCTCAATCATACAAATTTGTTATCAATAAATGGTAACATAATGCTTAAGATTTGCTTTATATCTGCCAAAAACATAACAAGAACTACAATTAAACTATATAATGTGTTTCTTTGGTGTTGCTGATCCGAACTCCTTTGTTGTGCTCCTTTTTTCTCAAAGTGACCCTTGATTCTCTTTTTTCGCCCCTTAGTGATTGTTTTTTCCGCGTTTAGTACCATGACTTCTGCACCCGACACAATGTTAGGGGATGGTTGTTCATGGTTTGAACTATCTAGTATCTTTTGCACTGCCTCGTATGCTTTGTAGCACATGTCATCAACTACGCGTCAAGCATCGTTGTTGTTTTGTGATTTCAAAATCAAAATGTAGATTTTTCGTACAATAACATAAACACAATATATGTTAATTTCTGTTAGCGGCAATTACATTGATAAATCCAAATATAGTACATTACAGTTCCAAATAAAGTACATTATAGTTCCAAATATAGTAGGTTATAGTTCCAAATATAATGTTTTATAACTGCAGCTATAGTATATTTTAACTATAAACATACAACACCATAATATATTATGAAACCATATATATGGCATTATAGTTCCAAATATAGTACATTATAGTTCCAAATAAAGTGTCTTGTTGTGTGAAAGTCCAATAACAAATTTAACAAGCAAATGTGTCCCTTATTTTGATGTCGTCTAAATTTAGTTTTTTTATTTCAGATTATAATGAACATATTACAGGACATGTATGACAGAGTGTCGACTAACATACATACACTGGCGGGTATGACTGAGTCTTTCCCAATTAATGTGGGACTACATCAGGGATCAGCCTTAAGTCCTTTCATTTTTACGGTCATTATGGAAGAGCTCTCTAAATCCATCTGGGAGACAGTACCATGGTGCATGCTTTTCGCCGATGATATAGTCTTGGCCGCAGAAACCAAGGAGGAGGCTAATAGTAAATTGGGAGAGTGGAGAGAAGCCTTGGAGGGAAAGGGGCTGCGCATAAGCCGTACAAAGACCAAATACCTGCGATGCAATTTCAGTGGGATAGAATCGCTAGGGGAGCCAGAGGTAACCATAGGAGGTGAAGTTGTTGCGTGTACGTCCAAGTTCAAATATTTGGGTTCTGTGATTCAGAGCGACGGGGAGATTGATGGAGACGTTACTAATCATATACAAGCGGGCTGGCTTAAGTGGCGAGCAGCAACCGGGGTGCTTTGTGATAAAAATTTTCTGAGGCAATTAAAAGGTAAATTTTACCGCGTTGCGATTAGGCCGGCGATGTTATATGGGACAGAATGTTGGCCCGTAAAGAAGGTTTTCGAACAGAGGATGGAAGTAACCGAGATGCGTATGTTGAGGTGGATGTGTGGTAAGACTATGTTGGATAGGATAAGAAACCAGGAGTTCAGGGAGACATTAAGGGTTGCACCTATCTCCGCAAAGATGCGGGAGAACAGGTTGAGATGGTTTGGGCATGTGCAGAGAAAGACACATGACGCCCCAGTAAGAAGGATCAAATGCATCATAGTGGAGGGTAAGAGAAGTCGAGGACGACCTAAGAGAACGTGGGAGGAACAAATCAAAAGTGATATGCATGAACTTCACCTCTCCAAGGACCTGACCAGCGATAGGGCCAGTTGGCGGCGCCTTATCCAAGTCCTAGATTAGTAAACCTGTCCATTTACCCCCTCGTTCGTCTTTATCCTTTGCCTTTTTGTCGCTTTTTACCTGTTTCTATTTTCCAACTGCAGGTTCCTCTTACTAGAAGACGTTCTCGAGCCGGGGGACTCTTTGATCGCACTCTCCTTATGGGTATGAGCATGCCATCGTTCCTCCCTCCCCAGACCCTGATCATAGTTTTCTTTGAGCGGGATACACTGGGTATGATGATGATGATGATGATGATGATGATGATGATGAATCATTTACACTTCTTATCTTATCTATGTGAAATTACAATTCATTTTTTCTACCAAGAATTAATCGAAAACAACCTTTTTGTTATCACTAACAAAGGTAAGGTCGTGTATATTGACCCCCAAACCCCACATGATTGGCTGTCATTTCATGGCGTTGGGGTGATCTAGTTTGGTCTGATCGTAGAATAATCAATCAATAATACATTAAGTCAGGTGCATTACTTTTTTTACCAGTAGTTAAGCACCCCTTCGTTGTATGTTGGAAACAATGGCGAGTTCAGGATGCTAGTATAAGATGGGCTGAATACTTACATCTCCAGGATTATTAATTTGCAGTGTTATATGTTACACAATTATATAGTAATATAGGATTTATAATCAAATGAACTCTGACCATGGCTTAGGCAAACTCAGGCCTGATTTCCTGTCTAAAAGGCACAAGCAGTGGCAGATCTTCTTACGGCTCTCCGCAGTCAAACCTTCTTTGAGTTATCTTTTATTAAAAAATTCCTATTCGATCCCCTAAACCTTTTACATTATAGTTTTGTATTAAGTTGGTGATCGCACAAAAGTAGTTTAAGATCCGCCACAAGGCAGATTGTTTTTAAAATCATCAAGACACAATAAAATAGTAATATGATTTATAATCAAATGAATTCAGGCCATGGCCTAGGCAGACTCAGGCTTGGATTCCTCGTCGAAAAGGCACAAGCAGTACTAGTAGGGCTGAGCAAAAATATCTGATGATCCGAATATCCGACAATTCAATTCGATATCCGAACCGTTTTTAGGATATCTGATTCGAAAGTCAAAGCCGAATCGGATATTTGATCCAAAAAAGCGGATATCGGATAAAAATACCGATATCAGTTTCAAAATTTTCGAATATCCGACTATCCGATCATATGTCGGATATCGGATAGTCGGATATCCGAGGCATATATCCGATAATTACAATTATCCGGAAAAATAAAACATTGTTGGATATCCGAAATCTAATAATTGGCTCAAAAGGACAGGATGTTGACATTATGTCTTCATTCTAGTTACTCATTTTTCATCCGTTAGGGTTTTCATTTTCATTATTGGGTTTTGTTTCTTCAATCTTCACTCTTCACTGACCCTCTCAAGTCTCACCGGCGGTTTCTTCACCCTCACGCAACAATCACGACTCACGCTCAGCTCACCCTCATGCAACAGTCACGCTTAGCTCACCCTCACGGTAAGTTTTCTTGGCGGCTTCCTCCTGCTTGTTGCTTGGTGGCTCCCTCCAATCTCCATCTTGTTTTCACGGTAAGGTTTCTTTGATTACGGGCTCTTTGTTTTACTATTTTTGCTAAATTGACAGTTAGCTTTGTTTTTTACAACTTTCTATTTGATTTTTATTGTGTTTTCATTGTATTTTCACATGTCATTTTGTATTGTGATTTTAACAAACGAGACATTTTATATGAATCAAAAAATTGGTTGTGTTGTGTTTTACAACTTTGTATGAATAAGTTGTATTGTGTTTTACAACTTTCCATTTGATTTTTATTGTGTTTTTATTGTGTTTTCACATGTCATTTTGCATTGTGTTTTTAAAAATCGAGACAAATTGTATGAATAAAAAAATTGGTTGTGTTGTTTTTTACAACTTTGTATGAATAAGTTGTATTGTGTTTTTCCATTTGATTTTTATTGTGTTTTTATTGTGTTTTTACATGTCATTTTGTATTGTGTTTTTATCTAAACTTTGTATGAACGAGACATTTTGTATGAATAAAAAAAATTAGAGTTCTAAACTTTTTATACGAACTTTCATGAGTCCTAAAGTTCATAATGTAATCCATACTCTTCTTGATTAAAAATGAGTCCTAAAAGTTACATTACGAATGAAACATTTAAATGAGTGTTAATCAAATGAACATTTTTATGAATGTAATGTAATTAGGATAACTTTTTATAAATATTAGTGCAAATATGGATGATTATAATGTTCATGGAATCCCTCCTTCTAGTGAAAGTTCATACCCCACAACAGCAACAAGTTCACGCCCTACAAACCATGAGGCTGATGGACCACCGGGCTTTAATGACGTTGAAATAGTATCTACTAACAAACAAGATGCAGTTGGACTTCAGACTCCTATTTCAATTGAACAACATTCAACTAAGAGGCCTTCCATAGATATTGAAGTGGAGTCAGATTCTGTCCAAACTCAAAAGAAAAAGATGGTATCTGAAAACAAAGGTAATAAGAATCGTTCTTGGCTTTGGGATCATTTTACTACGATACTTAAAAATGGGGAAAAAAGAGCTGAGTGTAGTTATTGTAAAATTGATGTGTGTGGATACTCTAAAAGTGGAACCACTGTTATGAAAAATCACTTGTTAAGATGTAAGGAATGCCCGCCAAACATTAATAAGAAACAAAAACTTCTTTCATTACAAAGTGAGCAGACTCAGTTACATTTTAATGAGGGTCAATGTTTGATGTCTGTGGTCGATGATTATGCTTAATTTGCTGCGAAGACTAAAAATTATAGTTTAACTTTTAGTTTGTGTAATTTGAATTATGAAACATGATGCACCGAAAAGGCTTGTAGTGTTGCCGGACTGTTAGTTGTGGCCTTGACTTTTATATCTATTTGATGATTGTATTGCAAGACTTTTATTTTATATCTAGTTAAGTTAACTAAGCTAAGGTAATTGAAATTTAATTTCGAATTTAGCCTTTTGGATATCGCATATCGGACATCGGATATCAAATATCGGATGTCGGATATCGGATATCACATAACCACTTCGAATTATTGGTTACAATTCCAATCAGTTTCGGATATCGGATAGGCAGGATATCTGATTTGATTTTTTTCGGATATCAGATATCCGAGTGACTTCGAATCGAATACGGATACTCATTTTTCTATTTTCCGGATACCGGATATCCGATCCGAATTACAATATCGAATCGGATATCCGACTTTGCTCAGCCCTAAGTACCAGACCTTCCTTAAGTTATCTTTTCAAATTATACTTTTGTATTAAGTTGGTGATCGCATAAAAGTTGTTTAAGATCCGCACTAGAAAAATTACTTTTAAAGTTAGCAAGGCACAGTAAAATTAACAACCTGTGGGTCATGCAAGCTCATCTTGAACAAGAGCTTTGCCTTTTCCTTTTGGATCACCATTGGGTAATCTAGGTTGTTCAACATTGAGCTTTGAAGATTGGCCTAACATTAGGGATGGCCATGGGTCGGACTCGGCTCGGACTATCCACCCTTCGACTTTGCTCCGAATAAATCTCGGACTATTTTTTTCAGTCCACCTCCACTCGGAGTCGGATTATGCATACTCCAACATTGCTCCGACTCGGACTCTCGGACATCCGGTAGACTTCGGATTATTATCAAGATTTATTTCTATCAACACTACATTTATGATTTTAAAGCACGAAAAAATTAATATAGATCCGTCTTCAAATTCAACTTTAATAAGAAATATTAGTCTTGCAATTACAATAAACAAAATAGTCCTTAGTTCCCTAAAATTACATTAACAAACATAAAAATTACATAAATAATGAAGTCTTCAATTCTTCATGCTCAACATTACAACATCATTCTTCTTCTATAGCTTCTACATCCTCATCTTCAAAAATCGGTGCATATTGAAGGGGATTTGCTTTAGCGTCTACAAATTAGAAATAACAAGATTAATAAATAATATAATTATATAGTTTCTTAATTGTACGTACTGATGTAAAAAAATTAAATACCTTTGAATTCCATACGCCTCCATCTTTGAAGGCACATTATCTTAAAATCAATATCTTAAGGATGAGTAAACCTAACAAAATTCTTGTCAACAACAAAATCAATATCACTACCAATTACTATCAATAAAACACAATCAATATCCAATTACAAAGTCAATATCTTAAAAATTAAACCAAAATTAAATACACATTCTTAAAATTAAACCAAAATTATCAACAAAAGACAATCAATATCTTAAAATCAAAAACCCTACATTATTATCAACAACAAAATCAACATCACTACTAATTACAAAGTCAAAATCAAAAACAATTATATACTACTCAAGATGAGTAAACCTAACAAAATCAACATATTTATTAAACAACAAAATCAACAAAATCAAAATCAACAAAATCACTATACTACATTATTATCAACAACAAAATCAACAAAATCAAAATCTCAGTGCATTACCGTTCCTTGTGCCTTCACGTGAAGCTGCGGTGGCCAGTGGGGCTCCCTCGTTCCTTGCGGTGGGGTTCGTCCTTGTGGTGGGCTGCGGTGGGTTGCGGGAGTTAGGGACTTAGGGTTTATTACTCAAGACAAGATGGAAGAATAGTAACTGGGTCTAGACTTGGAAGATAGAAGAATTGAGACTAATTGAGTAATTGGGTTTGGTTTTTTTTATTTTTATTCTTATGTTAAAATTAATTAAGGGCTAAGATTAAAACAATTTGGAAATCAATGGTTAGAATCCAAAATTCATGTGATAATTCTTTATAATTCTTATTCAATTGGTTATTGAAAGTTTGTAAGGATTGATGAGTTGGACATTATCAAAACCATTCATTCATCCACATTACATATCATCAATGGCACAATTTTAATTTCTTAAAAAAGCTAATTAGCAATAAAATTGAATAAGAATTATATAGAATTATGAGGTTATTAGTGGTTTAAATATAATTAAATAAAAATTTAATTTGTTATTAGTGGTCTAATTTCGTTTCATTCATAATAATTGACAACTTACAACTAAATCTTTGATATACTATCGATTAAGTATCTAATTGATTATCATATAGATTAATAGTTTAATTTAGTTAGCTTTAGGTTTCATTATACTTATATAACTTAAAAACTATGTAAGACTATGACTCTGTGAGTCCATAATAGTCTAATCGATTGTTTTGATTAGTTTCGTTTATTCAACTTAATCAAACTTACAATATTCAATCTCACTTACAGTTTAACGACATAGTTTCAAGTCTATATAATTAACTATATTAGACAAGTTTCAACTTCCAATTAAATCTTTATTAAACAATCGATTAAGTATCTAATTGATTAATATTAATTAGTATATAGACTAATACTATATTTCTAATAGTTTATCTTAGTTAGTTTTAGGTTTTATTATACTTAAATAACTTCAAAAGTCAAAACTATGTAAGACTCTAAGTATTAGAAATATAGTATTAGTCTATTAGAAATATAGTATTAGTCTGTTAGAAATATAAGTATAATCAAAACAATCGATTAGACTATTATAGACTAATACTATATTTCTAATAGTTTATTTTAGTTAGTTTTAGGTTTTATTATACTTAAATAACTTCAAAAGTCAAAACTATGTAAGACTGTAAGTCTATAATAATCTAATCGATTGTTTTGATAAGTTTTGAATCATTCAACTTGATTAAGTTTACAATATTCAATCTCTTTTACAATGTAATTAGTCACTAATGAGTTATGACTCATATAGTCAGATGTCAAATTTGAAATTTTGGTTAGAATAAACTAATTTTCAGTTTAAATTTTCAAAATATAAAAAATGCCTTAAATTAAAATTTGAGTCGGATGTCGGGTCGAATCGGGTCGAATCGGAGTCGGGTCGAGCTGGAGTCGGATCGGATTATCGGATTTTTTTTGCGGTCCAACTCCGGTCCAGCTCTAGCTCGGAGTCAGATTGCATAATCGGAGTCGGAGTCGGATCTTTTCCAACTCGGAATCGAATCGGATAAAAAACCTCGGATCGAGTCGAATCAGGGGCAGATTCGGACTGAATTGCCATCCCTACCTAACATAAGCAATGGAGATCTGCATGTTCATCTGAAACACAACTAACACATTGCCACCATTTGAACATGGGAACCTCCATAGGAGGCAGCTCATAACAAAATGCTTTAAGGGTGTTCTGCAACGGAAATGGGTAGCAAAGTGATGGATCACTTTTGCGTACTTTTGATACATACGCTCTAAACAAAAGACAAAAAATTTTTTAGAGATGTCTTTAAAGTAGTAGTAAGCTACTCCCTCTGTCCCCATCATATTGTAAAATAAAGTCATATCGCATCGCATCAGCCGTGTTGTAAAGGTTTTCAAAACAAACCAATTGATAGTATTTTTCGTGTTGTAAAGGTGTAAAAAAAACTCATTTTAAGATGGAATTGTCATTAAAGTAGTAGTTAGCTAATCCCTCTGTCTGTCCCCATGATATTGCCACAAAACACAATTATACAAATAGTTAAAAAATAGTAAAGACATTATAATTTCTACGGTTAAGATTAAAATGAAGAGAAAATAATAGCAGTAGATAAAAATAAAAAACGCAACCATCTATAACCAACACTGAAGTCACACAAACCTGTAAAAACCATGCTTTTGCAAAGGATCCATCAAAACCCAGCATAAGATGGTTTTATAAGCTTCAGTTGCACTCCTAATGGCTTCGAGATCATCAATCATTTCAACCAATTATCCTCGATTTTCCTACAATAATCTCAACTATCAATTAACCATGAATAATCCCATCTATTGTATCGGTTTTCCCGGAGTGATGTTGGATGACTTGTAACCGGATCCTAATAATTAATTTAATTTCCTTTTTTTTCTTTTTTTTTCTTTTGTTTTTTTAAAATGTTTCAAAAATTTCCCAACTTTGCCGTTCTTTTCCTAACTTTGTCAAATTTCCAGTAACTTTCCTCTTCCAATTTTCAGTAACTTTTCCCAAACAATTCCTAACTTTGCCATTCACTTTTCCAGTTCTTCCATCGCAGGTTATTCAACAATTTGGGTCCTTTCTTCAACAAAGTTGGTCCTTATCCATCGCAGGTTCACTGATTTTCGACCTCCATTCCAATAGCAATTAATGGTAAGTTTTCTTAATCTTGTAAAATTAATTTAGGGTTTCAAATTTCCCCTTTTCATTTCCAATTATGCATTCTGAATTTTTTGTTATGGATTTGATCTATGCTAGGCTAATCTCTGTGATTCCTATACAATAAAATGGTGGTTTGGTTGGGTGTTTAAAAAAACAAAGATTGAATTAGAGTATGTGGTGGTATGTGTAAATCCATGAGTATAGAACCTGACAAGTTATCTTGGTTTGAACTTAAGGGGATAGTTGAGGAAGACATTGGTTTCAAGTCTCCATTCACCTTATACTACTTGGACCCTAAGGCAATGAATTTTGTGGAAGGGTTGAAGAAACTAATCAATGATGTTTCTGTAAGTGAAATGGGTAGTCTTGGTATTAAATGTAGGGCTGTAAATGTATATGTAGTTGATGTTAAAAATGATGACAATTTGTCTTTGGAATTGAAAAAAGTAGGCAGTAATGTAGGTAAAGCACATGGCTTTGTGGGTGAGAGGAAGAAATTAACACCTAGGAAAGCACATAAAAGTACATGTGAGACAAGTGGTCCCCAAGACCTTATTAAAAAACCCAACCCACCTAACATTTCAGATACTTGTAATGAATTTGAAAACCAAAGTTGCTTTCTTAATACCCCAAACAGCCCCACAAACTCACATCTTGAAAAGAATTATAAGGTAATCCCCATTGAACAAGGTTTATCAGAAGATGAGCTAGATTTTACTTATGATTGGTATGAGACTTGGCCTGCTAAAATTGCATCTGGTGAGATAAATGAGGGTGATAAAGAAGCTTTTGAAGATGAAGATGATAGCACAGATCTAGACTATTTCATTTCAGATGAGGATAACACTGAAGGAGATGAGTTAATTGAGCTTGTTTTGAGTGAGGACCTGTCAGGGGAGGAGGATGAAGGTGTTGTTCAATCAAATTTGAAGATTGGCGAGTGCTCTTTAAATGATGTTGTGTCTGAATATGAAAATAGTGGTGATGAAATTGCCATACCCACTGTAGTAAATGATAAGACAACTTTTAGGAGGTTCAAATGGTGTGTTGGAATTGTTTTTGGTAATCATCTTGAATTTAGACAAGCTGTAACTAGATATGCTATTGCTCAAGGAAGAAATGTTAAAATTTGTGCAAGTGACAAAAAGAGATTGCAAAGACTTGGAGTAAGATGTGTTGCAGGGTGTCCATTTAGGATTTTTGCTAGTTGGGATAGGAAGAGGGCTTCATATGTTGTGAAAACAGTGGATGGTCACCATACTTGTCAAAGGAATATGGATTCAAACATACAATTCAAGGCTTCTTGGTGTGCGGATGAGTTACTTGATCTGTTCAAAAGTAGACCACACATACCATCATCTAAAATTGTAGACATTGTGAGGAAGAATTACAGGATAATAATTAATAGGGGTTTTGCATATGAGATTAAATATGCTGCTCACAGAAAGCTACATGGTTCAATGAAGCAACACTACTCTAAGCTAATGAGCTACTTGGAAGCATTGAAACAAAGTAGACCAAGTAGTCATTTTACGATTGTCACTGATGAGAACATAAACCCACCTACATTTCAAAGAATGTTTGTTTTTTTTGAAGGTTTAAAAGAAGGTTGGGTTAAAGGGTGTAAGAATGTTTTGTGTATTGATGGATGTTTTATAAAAACCTTCTTGGGTGGCATGTTATTAAGTGCAGTTGGAAGGGATCCAAATGAGCAAATGTATCCCTTGGCATGGGCTGTGGTTGAGGGTGAGAATAATGACTCTTGGCAATGGTTTATTTCTGAGCTTAAAAAAGTTGTTCCACATGACAATGGCACTGGATGGACTGTGATTTCCGATGAACATCAGGTATGATTTCAACTTTTTTTGTTTGCTGTTTTAAGCTGGTTTAACTGGTATGATTTCAACTTTTTTGTTTGCTGTTTTGAGCTTAAAAAAGAAATACTACACTAAGAGCAGCTACTGTTTTCACATTTTGATAATGAAGAAATGCTACATAGAGCATATTAAGGGCTGTTTTGAGCTACTGTTTTCACATTTTGATAAGGGTTGTAGCTACTGTTTTCATATTTTCATATTTTGATAATACTACACAGAGCATACTAAGGGCTGTGGGAATAGAGCTTCCAAATGCCGAACATAGGCATTGTGCGAGACATATGTATGCTAATTGGAAAAAAAGCTTCAAGGGTGAGGAGATGAAGCTACTATTTTGGAGGTGTGCAAAGGCCTATAATGAAACAGATTTCAATGATGGAATTACAGAAATGGAGAAAGTAAACCCCGTTGCTGCTGAAGCATTTAAATTGGCTAATCCTCGTTTATTTTGTCGAGCGTATGTGAAGGTGGATACAAAGTGTGATGTGATATTGAGTAACATGGCCGAAACTTTTAACAATTACATCATGAATGCTAGATCAAAACATTTAATTGATATGCTTGATGATATTAGAACAATGCTAATGAAGAGGATAGCTACAAAGAGGGAACAATGTGCAAGCAAGTAGAGTGGATTGTTATGTCCCAAAGTACAAGCTATTTTGGATAAAGAGAAAGAAGAGGCATCTAATTGCACTGTTCTTCCGTCTACCGCTACAATATTCCAAGTTTCTCATCACATTGACGTATTAGAGGTGGACATAGAAAAAAGAACATGTACGTGCAGGAAATGGGATCTTAAAGGGATTCCTTGTTGTCATGTTGTTGCCTCAATTAGTTACCTACATAAAGATGTCGAGTCATTTGTGGATGAATGTTACACCAAAGATGCATACACAAAGGCTTATGCAGGTAGCATAGCTCCTTGCATTGGAGAACGTCATTGGCCTAAAATTGATATGTCCATTGATCCATCCCCCATCAAAATCGGTCCTGGAAGACCAAGAAAGTCACGAATCAGAAGTGCTCATGAGGACCCAAAGAAGGCAGGGAAACTCACACGACATGGCACGCAAATGAGTTGTAGCATTTGTAAATCCACTTCACATAATAAACGAAAGTGCCTAGAAAAGGGTAAAGTCGTTGACCCTACACCAATGAAGAGAGGAAGAGGAAGACCAAGAAAAGATGTTAATGAAGGAAGAGTGAACCCAGAATCACAACCATGTCAACCAGCCCATCATCAGCTAACTGCGCATCCTGGGGCAATAGGTAGAGGCGGGAGAAGGATCCAAACAGGACAAGGGAGCAAAGTTGGTAATCCAAGTACTTCAGTTACAAATGCTGAATCGGTAATTTAGTTAAACTTTTTTAATATGACACATCAACTTAAAGTTCGTTCAACCTAATAATTGTCTTGTTTTTCTAACAGTGCAAACGTAAAAGAGGAAGGTCAAGCAAGGGAAACCAAAGTCATGTGGACGTACCCTCAACTCAAGCATCAACAAACAAGCAATGAAGAATTGTTATTAATAGTGATATTAATAGTTAGTATTACAACACTTAAGAGCTTTTGTAAACAATGAAACATATGTATAATGAATGTAATGTTAATGACTTAAGTGTTGGTTTTGTGAACCTTAATATTTTGTCAAACATTTAAGTAAGTTAGTGAAATTTTGTCAATGTAATGGAATATGTACATGGCATTTGGTATTTTGCCAAATATTTTGTAAAGGATTATATATGGAAATGGGATCTAATATCATTACACCAATTGTCTTACATTATAGTAGAATTTTCATTACATTGTACTAATCATGTTAACATAAATAAGAAGATTACAAATAATAACCATGATGCAACAAGCACAAATCAAAATTAGCTAAATTAAACCACAACTTACGGGCCAAAGACCACAACCATAAAATCGATGCCCAACTCTAGAACCTTTTCTCGTCGTTTGCAATTTTGCTAGAACACCATGTTCACATTTAATGCTTTCCCTTGCAATTGACCTTGGGTATGTGTTTTAATGGAGGAGAGAAGTATTATTGTAGGAAAATCGAGGATAGTTGAGATTATTCTGGGTAATTTTTCCTTAGACATATAGTATTAGTCTATTAGAAATATAGTATTAGTCTGTTAGAAATATAAGTATAATCAAAACAATCGATTAGACTATTATAGACTGATACTATATTTGTAATAGTTTATTTTAGTTAGTTTTAGGTTTTATTATACTTAAATAATTTCAAAAGTCAAAACTATGTAAGACTGTAAGTCTATAATAATCTAATCGATTGTTTTGATAAGTTTTGAATCATTTAACTTGATTAAGTTTACAATATTCAATCTCTTTTACAATGTAATTAGTCACTAATGAGTTATGACTCATATAGTCAGATGTCAAATTTGAAATTTTGGTTACAATAAACTTATTTTCAGTTTAAATTTTCCAAATATAAAAAATGCCTTAAATTAAAATTTGAGTCGGATGTCGGGTCGAATCGGAGTCGGGTCGAGTTGGAGTCGGATCGGATTATCGGATGTTTTTTGCGGTCCAACTCTGGTCCAGCTCTAGCTCGGAGTCAGATTGCATAATCGGAGTCGAAGTCGGATCTTTTCCAACTCGGAGTCGAATCAGATAAAAAACCTCGGATCGAGTCGAATCAGGGGCAGATTCAGACTAAATTGCCATCCCTACCTAACATAAGCAATGTAGATCTGCATGTTCATCTGAAACACAACTAACACATTGCCACCATTTGAGCATGGGAACCTCCATAGGAGGCAGCTCATAATAAAATGCTTTAAGGGTGTTCTGCAACGGAAATGGGTAGCAAAGTGATGGATCACTTTTGCGTACTTTTGATACATACCCTCTAAACAAAAGACAAAAATTTTTTTAGAGATGTCTTTAAAGTAGTAGTAAGCTACTCCCTCTGTCCCCATCATATTGTAAAATAAAGTCATATCGCATCGCATCAGCCGTGTTGTAAAGGTTTTCAAAACAAACCAATTGATAGTATTTTTCGTGTTGTAAAGGTGTAAAAAAAACTCGTTTTAAGATGGAATTGTCATTAAAGTGGTAGTTAGCTAATCCCTCTGTCTGTCCCCATGATATTGCCACAAAACACAATTATACAAATAGTTAAAAAATAGTAAAGACATTGTAATTTCTACGGTTAAGATTAAAATGAAGAGAAAATAATATCAGTAGATAAAAATTAAAAATGCAACCATCTATAACAAACACTGAAGTCACATAAACCTGTAAAAACCATGCTTTTGCAAAGGATCCACCAAAACCCAGCATAAGATGGTTTTATAAGCTTCAGTTGCACTCCTAATGGCTTTGAGATCATCAATCATTTGAACAATCAATAATGGTTTTATACTCAATCGAAGGTAGAGTACTTACTTTTAACACAAAATATTTTTTTATATCACCATGGTGATAAGGCTTTTCCGACTTCTCCACGATCCATGCCAATATCCATTTATCCATGAGTTATCACAAAAAAAAATATATTTCTCATTAATGGAACTTTTAAAGAGACAATTTATATACTTGAAATTGACCATGGTGAAATTTTTAAAATGAAAATCAAAGTACCAAGAACATCAAACATTGTAGTATATACAAAACATTACAACACAAAAATCATTGATGATTTTCAAAGTGAACAAAAATCACCTCACTTCTCCTACAGGGGTAGGGATCGTGTTGAATAATAGGCCAACAATCAATAATCGTGTGTGTACTAATGCACTATTTAGGAAAAATTAATATTAATACTTCATACTTTTGTCCGTCTTCTCAAAATAAACCCTAGTATTAGTTAACTCAATATAATCCATACTATTGGAGTTTCCTCTCTCAATAATCTATGAAAGTATTTTAAGATAAACAAAAGTAAACTCCTTATTTTGAGAAGATGGATTAAAGTCTGGATAATTAATATCAATATTTCCATTATTTTTCATATGCAAGGATTTTAGTGAATAACTTGGCTAATTCTAGTTTACTCTTCAATTCAGGAATAAACTTTTCTATAGCTAAACAATTCAACCTGGTATTCTTTGCATTGACTACTTTTTGAGATAGCAAAGTTAAATCCTCTGACTCCATGCCTCCAAAATGCATTGTCTTCATTTAACTCACCAGCCTTGATGAGTTCCATTGTCTTTGTAAAAGTAGCGACAATTCTACCGGCCCCACATCCCTTAGCGGTTGCAGCACCAACTGCAACATCTCGGAAAAACTCGAATTGTTTAGAAAGAGAATTTGAAATTTTTATGGAAAAATTGGTAGGACTCGAGTTGAACCAAGCTGTCATAAGATATGATAAGACAAATTTTCAAAGTAAAAACTTGCGGATCGAGTTCTATTAGAGTTATTATAAATTACTTAGTGACGTGAAAGTCTTAGCAGCGGATAAAGATATAAAGCCAAAAGTCCAAGTAATACAACTCGAGAGCGAAGTCGCCTCTTAAACATAATCCATTCCTCAAAACCAAGTAAAAGTTCATGTTATAATCCTCCATACTCTATCTCTTTTATTCTCCAAGTGTATTCTTCACTCCCCAACCTGCAACTTAACTCACTGCTAGTTATTAACCCCGAAAGGAAAACAACATCATTGCAGGATCGTTAAGATCAAAGATACACGTCAGCAAAACATCTCTTATAATATTAATCATTATAACATAAAACAAAAATAACAACCTATCGTACGTTGGTTAACGTTTTACATTTATTTTAAATAAATTTCAAAATGATTCATTGAATTAGTTAGCCCTACCCATATTGCTATACTTTCCCAGCCATACTGCCGGATAACCCCAAACTTCAAGAGTGGGTCAATACATTAGGGGGAGCTAACCCCTAAGCAAGTCTCTACCATAGAAGACACGCCTTACTTCGGTGCCTATGGTTAAGTATGCATACCCCCGCGGTGGCTCATAGTGCCCCCATAAACCACGAGTAAAATCTTTCCACCAATTGACGTCATACTACGTCTACTTTAAATTTAGTGAGGTCATACTACCTCTACTTGTCAAATTATTGAAATCACGTCTCTTGATCTATAGAGCATAATACTAACTTCATACTATATTCAATATGTTACTTTTATTATTCTTTAGGATCATTTACCAACTACAGCCTCTAAGTTTACTCAATTTCAAATAAACAACCGCGAACTTTGTTTATTACAAACTACAACCTCCAACTTAACAAACATGACATCGAGACAGCCAAAACACCCCATTTTAACCCCATTTTTTACCCTTTTTTTGGCTGTTTTGGCTGTCTCGATGTCATGTTTGGTAAGTTGGAGGCTGTAGTTGGTAATAAACAAAGTTCGCGACTGTTTATTTGGAATTGAGTAAACTTAGAGGCTGTAGTTGGTAAATGATCCATTCTTTTATATTAAACAATTCACGATGTACAAAGTATTACTGCGTCTACTTAACTTAAGAAAGCAAAAACAAAATCCTAAATGTACTTATCAACTTTCCGTCACGAATAGACTTCCTACATGATTCAATCGTACATACGGGAATAAGCATACATTCACACTTTCTCAAGCCACAATCAAAACACACACTCACACATCTAACCCAAGCCACTCTACAACAATTTCATGATCACCCAATACACTTCATCACAACATAACATCAAACAAAAATTCAGATTTAGTATTCTGTCCTGAACAGTATGCTAATACTGTCAAACTGAAATTCTGACTTCAACGTTGCGTCCGGAAGGCGTCAAAACCCCCGAGTACCAATTTACATAATTTATAATGTACTCTAGCTATTTTTAACCTATTTTCAAGTCCAAAAGAGTCCTAAAAATCCAAATTTTTTTGCCATTTTCCTAAACCTACGGGATTCATCAAATTCATCTCAAAAAAAAATATTTCAATGGTATAATTCGTATTAATTTCAATGACCGTATTTTATATAATTTATGAACCATTCTTGGAATTAAATCCATCACTCATCATTTATCATTTTTTTATATATTTTTTTTTCTTTTCAAAATTTCTCTAGCAAAAATTATAAATTTCTCATATTAGCCATAAAAAAATAAATTTATTTTCCCACTAAATACAAAATACCACATGCACATTTTTCTATATGTATATACATATTTTTTATATATAAATTTCACAATCATCCTTTACACAAACAAATCCTATTCTCACGTATATGCATAACTAAAAACCCTAAAACATCCTACATCAATTTAGATAAAAGAATGCATCACAAATTCATACATAGAGTTTTAAATCATAAATCAAACATAAATCATAAAATAAAAACATATAATAATCATAGAATAAGAATTCAAAATTTAAGAATCAATCATAGGATTGAGAATTATTCTCACAATTGCAAAGGAAAAACACCAAATGATGAGAAAATCACAAAGCTAAGCGTGTGGTTGAGAAGAACAAGAGAGAATTATTTTTTTGTAAGTTTAGAAATGGTAGTATGGAGGAGTAAGAAAATATTAAGGGATTAAGGAGGTTAATAATGTGAGATTAAGACTTGATCTTTCATTACCCTAAAGGAGTTACAAACTCCTCCAAGTTTCCCCATGGGTTGGCCAAGACTTCCCATTTTTTCCCTCTTATTTTACTTTTTATTTTTTATTTTATTTTTTAATTTGAAAATGAAAAATGAGTTAAAGAAAGAGTTTGGATCCAAAATAATTGAAATTGCCTAAAAGGATTAAAATTTCATGACTTGGCCCAAGAATACATAAAAAAAATAACGGGGTGTTACACCAACTGCGTTAGCTAGAGCTAACGTGTGAATCAATGGCATCTGGTGTATGAATCCAAAGGCCATTGCAACCACAAAACTATCTCCACGGCCAACAGTGTCAAGGACTTTTACCTATAAGATATAAGATAATTATATAAAAATGAAGCATTACCCCTTAAGCATGCACACTATTAAGAGCTTGTTCTCTTCGTTTGATTCGATCAGTCGATTTGGATTTATTAATTCTAAATAAGAATTTAGTTTTTGATCTGGTTTATTCTGATCAAGTTTGACCTGATCTAATGTGATTTCAATAAGAATACGTTTAAGAGACCAAGGCCTAAGCACTCCTACGTAGTCCCTCCGTTTCCAAATGTTCTTCCCGTTCACTTTTTGCACAGTTTTCAAAGTAATTTTGAGTCTTAATAAATCTAAATACGTATTATAAAAAATTTTAAAAAATATATAATAAAAAAGTATACATTAAGACGAATCTAACGAGATCTCACATGGATATATTTTATCATCAATATATGTCTTGAAAATCTTAATCAAATTTCTCTCTCCAAAATAGAATATTCTAAACGGGAAGAACATTCGGAAATGGAAGGAGTATTATTTAACCCAAATTTGGGTCGAGGAGTAGATGAGGATACAATACAAGTTAAATAGCAGCAGCATTAAGTGTCAAAAACCTCAACATTTGGAAAATAGCTAAAGAATTGTCACATCATTCACTAATCTCATAACAAAGGGCAAATTGGAAAAAATAATTATGGGCTGGTCTGGAATATTTTTGGTCCATCTGAGAGACTCGCAAAATCAAAAGGCAAAACATATTAGTGAAATGGCAAACAACCAATCATAAAGCAGTATACTACCATTAGGTTTACGATCATGGCAAAAATAGAAACGATTTAAAGTATAGAATTTATAAATTAATATCGAGTCATTCCTACAATAATGAACTCCATCCACATACATGTGTTTTCTTTTCACAAATTTCCACAGTGGTAATAGATGAAAATGAATTTACAAAGACATGAGAAGTTAAGGAGAGGGGAACTCACAGAACCTCACTACAAGGAGCGAGGATTGGGATGTATGGATCCCTGCTGACGCACCCAATCATGAATATCAACCAACATAGTTGTCATAAATGCAGATCCACCATCTTTCCTTTTTGCAGTATGCTCCATTTGATTTATCAAGAAAGCACTGGTATCAATAGGTTTAACATGAATCATGTGATAAAGGAAATACATATCAACCTTTAGAACTTTTCCAACATTCAAATCGTCCAAGAACAGTTCCGGCTAAAAGACAGTGAACGTATCGAATAGCGGTGTGACAAAGCACGATCCACTAATGAAATGACATTATACAACTCCACCAACTAGTGAAATATTTTGCCCTAATCATAATTTGTGCATTGTTTGAATCCAAGCTACAACTACGTGTTGAGATTATCTAATTTCTTTTTCTCCCTTTTTTGTTAATTTTTTTTATTATAATTTTTTTTCTCTTTATGATCATTTCATCTTTTTTTTAATTATCCACTATTACATCACTCACAGAAATCTGTATACAAGTTTCCTCAAATAAAAAAAAAATTTTAATTTAAAAATTTAAAAATCCACTTTTTTTTATCATTTTTCATATCTATGGGTCATTAGAGAAGTTTAGCTAACTATGGTGTCATAGTTGAAAAATGTTCCTCAGATTTGAAAGCTTCACAAGAGTACTATTTAACTTTTTTCAACGTGGCACGCCATCATTTTATATATTAGGGCTTTTTTTATTTTGTTTTGCCCCCTATAAAAGGGTTATTTTGTAAAGTAAAAACTAAGGAGTACATTCATTATGTAAAGCATCACAGGACTTTTCAGTTTCCATTGTTCTTTTTTTGTTTTATAAAGCACTCAAATGCCTTTGTTCCTTCCTTTAGCCTTTCTCCTTCTTCTTCTAGTTACCCATGAGTTATTATTTTTCTTCCTTTAGCCTTTCTCCTGCAATGGTGAGAAAATCAGAGTATTATAACATTTTATGTTTTTTCTGAACAATTATTTTGCTCTTGAAGGTTTTTTTGATACTATCACGTATAATGTAACCTATTTTCTCAAATAACCCATGGAAACTAGTAATGTAACTTATCTGCTTGTGCTACACCAACATTGGGTTTATTGGGTTGTTATTCTGATTTACTGGTGTTGCTTTGATTGAAATACACCACTAAACTGATCGCAGTTGCTTCCCAGCTTTGCACCACTACACACTTGTTGCCTTTAATGTACTGAAAATAACATGTTGTGCAACCAGATCTGAAGTATACCCAAATTATACTCATGTGCTAAATCTTAATGTCTGTGTGCATTATCACTTGCATCCACTTTCCACCGATTAGGGGTCCATTGTTGTATCATCTCTTGAAACCTTGTTATTGTGATTTGGTTAAATGAAAATTGATAAAGTTACAAAGTTATATTTATAATTCACATTCAAATGGTAAAATTGTATCAATTTAATTAAGGATTTGTCATTTTGTTACTTGGAGAAGGTGTTTCTTTGTTTAGCAGATAAACAAAAGACATTGACAGACTTCCTATGTCACATAACTAAAAAACGGATGATAGTGAAAAGAGATTACGTTATAGGAAAATTGAAAAAGGTACAAAGTTATATTTATAATTGACATTAAAATTGTAAAATTTGTATGAACTTAATTTATTCAATTTTAATTTCAAATATCAACAGGGTGGTAAACGGTATCATTTAGAATGGGTACATGGACTCATCTGTGTTGTTGATAGGAGCAACCCTAAAAAGTTGAAAAAATTAAAATGGAAAATAAAGTACGCAGTAGTCAGATACGGAGGGGTTCTATGCGAATTCAACATGATGATGATGGCATAAATATATTTCTTGGTGAAAGAGATAAAATTATGATTGATGAAAAAAAGTGCACAATCAAACTTAGGGAAAGAAAACTGATTCAAGGATATGTTGGCAAGGAGTTAGGCCATGTAGTATGCTTGTTAGGTTGGAAGAACGGTGAAGATCTCACATGTCTCGACTCTAAAGGGGAAAATTTTGGTACAAACGTAAGAGTAAGGCGATTTTCTCATATTAGAACTAGAGCCATTTACCACATCTATATTCCCCAAGTCCAAAAATGGTGGGATGATGAAAACGGTAATGGGGATAAAAGAAAAAGAAAAACAGGGTCAGAATAGAAGAGAAGAAAGAAGAACAGGGTCAGAATAGAAGAGAAGAAAGAAGAACATAACAGAATTCAAAAGAACAGAAAAACAGAACGATTCAATAAAAGAGAAAGTTGAGGTATTGTGTTACTGCTTATTAATTACGATCAATGAGAAATTAAGATAAGGTCTTTATTCTCCTTTATAGAGTTCCACAAAGTGATGTTTATTGCCGAGAGTTTAGTGTTTGGAGTTTATTAATTTCAAGGGATTTTGGAGGGATATTTTGAAGTTGGAAACAAGTCTCAATTATAATGCAAACTCTCGGATACGATCACATACAAAGGTTTTGTGGTAGTCTCGGCATATGTGTTGTTTGAATTCAAATACTTTTGGAATACGTTCACGGTACGATAATGCATGCTATATTTTTCTTATATGCCATAAGCTATGAGGTAGTAAGGTATTTCAATATTTTCCTTAAAAAACTAAAAAGAGAAGATCGGTGGGGGATCTAAAAAATCAAATGAAGTCTATAATATTAAAAAATAAAAAAATAAAAAAATAAAAAAATAAAAAAATAAAAAAATAAAAAAATAAAAAAATAAAAAATAAAAATCTCACCTTTCTATCATTTTTTATAACTATCAGTCATTAGAGAAAGTTTAGCTAGCTATGGTGTCCTAGTTGAAAAAATGTTCCTCATATTTGAAAGCATCACAAAAATACTATTTAACTTGTTTGAACATGGCACATCATCATTTTATATAGTAATGCTTTTTTTATTTTGTTTTGCCCTATATGAAAGGGTTATTTTGTAAAATAACAACGAATGAGTACATTCATTTTGTAAAGCATCACAGGACTTTTCAGTCTCCAGCTTGTTTTTCTTTCTTTATTTTATAAAGCACTCAAATGCGATTATTTCTTCCTTTAGCCTAACTCCTTTTTCTTCCAGTTACCCACGAGTTGTTCTTGTTCTCCCTTTAGCCTTTTCTCATTCTTCTTCCAGTTACGCACGACTTGTTCTTGTTCTTCCTCTAATCTTTTTCTTCTCTTTTAAATTACCCGCGTCGTTCTTACTTTAGTTTTAAAGTTACCATCATTTTTCTTTTTCTTCCACATTCACTGTCAACTGTAAAAATAAAGCCTGACATGGGTGGAGTGAAGAGCACTTAGTGAATTGTTTGAAGGTTTAGTTGTGACAAGTCTAAAAAGTATTATAAGGAATTAGCCGAGCAATGACGTGATCAGAAGCTTTTTCGTATTATTGGTGTTTAACTAAGGGGAACCCAATACCAAAACCGGTGCACCAGTTAGATAAACGTAAATTTTTTTCTTAAATATTGTTACAGATTTATTAAGCAAAAAATTAAGATCATAAATACCATTATTAGACTTTTTTGGGGTTTGGAAAACTTAAAGTTTCTCTTTATTTTGTTTTTTTTTTAAGAAAATTAGCATATTGTGAGTCCCTACAATGGCCGAGAAAATCAGAGTATTAAAACATTTTATGTTTTTTCTGAAAATTTATTTTGATTTTGAAGGTTTTTTGTTACGATAATATAACCTATTTTCTCATATAAATCGTGGGAAACTATTAACGTAACCTATCTGCTTGTGCTACACTGAACATTGGGCTTCATTGGGTTGCTGTTCTGATTTGCTAGTGTTGCTTTTATTAAAATACACCACTAAACTGATCGCAGTTGCTTGCCCAGCTTTGCACCACTATACACACCTATTGCCCTTATTGTACTGCACACAACATGTTATGCAACCGAGTCTGAAGTATACCCAAATTATACTCATGTAATAGTTCTACATGTCTATATGCATGATTACTTGCATCCATTTTCCACTGATTAAGTGTCCTTTGTTGTATCATCTTTTTAAACCTTGTTATTAAGATTTGGTTAGAGGAAAATTAATAAAGGTACAAAGTTATATTTATAATTGACATTAAAATAGTAAAATTTGTATGAATTTAATCAAGGATTTGTCATTTTCTTACTTGGAAAAGATGTTTCTTCGTTTACCAGATAAACAAAAGAAATTGATAGACTTCCTATGTCACATAATTAAGGAAGGGATCATAGTGAAAAGAGATTACGTTAAAGGAAAATTGAAAAAGTAATAAAGTTATATTTACAATTGACATTAAAATCGTAAAATTTGTATGAATTTAATTTATTCAATTTTAATTTCAAATATCAACAGAGTGCTAAACGGTATCGTTTAGAGTGTGTACATGTATTCAGTTGTGTTGTTGATAGGAACAACTCTAAAAAGTAGAAGAAAGTAGAATGGAAGATAAAGTACGCAGTAGTCAGATATGGATGGAGGATGATGGCATAAAGACATTTCTTGGTAAAAGAGATAAAACTCTAATTGACCAAAAAAAGTAGGCAATCAAACTTGGGGAAAGAAAACTAATGCAAGTATTTGTTGGCAAGGAGTTAGGCCCATGTAGTATGCTTGTTAGGTTAGAAGAACGGTGAGGATCTCACATGTCTCGACTCCAAGGGGGAAAATTTTGGGATAAACGTATGAGGAAGGAGGGATTTTCGCATATTAGAACAATAGCAATTTACCACATCTATATTCCCCAAGTCCAAAAATGGTGGGATGATGAAAATGAAAATAGGGATAAAAGAAAAATCAGAACGGGGTCAGAATACAAGAGAAGAAAGAAGAACAGGGTCAGAATTGAAGAGAAGAAAGAAGAACATAACAGAATTCAAAAGAACAGAAAAACAGAACGATTCAATAAAAGAGAAAGTTGAGGTATTGTGTTACTGGTTATTATTTACGATCAATGAGAAATTAAGATAAGGGCTTTATTCTCCTTTATAGAGTTCCACAAAGTGATGTTTATTGCGTTTGAGAGTTTAGTGTTTCGAGTTTATTAATTTGAAAGGATTTTGGAGGGATATTTTGAAATTGGAAACAACTCTCAATTATAATGCAAACTCTCGGATACGATCACATGCAAAGGTTTTGTGGTAGTCTCGGCATATGTGTTGTTTGAATTCAAATCTTTTAGAATACGTTCACGGTACGATAATGCATGCTATATTTTTCTTATATGCCATAAGCTATGAGGTAGTAAGGTATTTCAATATTTTCCTTAAAAAACTAAAAAGAGAAGATCGGTGGGGGATCTAAAAAATCAAATAAGGTCTATAATATTAAAAAAATAAAAAAAAAATGAAAAAATAAAAAAATAAAAAATTAAAAAAATAAAAAATAAAAAACTCAACTTTCTATCATTTTTCATATCTATCGGTGATTAGAGAAAGTTTAGCTAGCTATGGTGTCCTAGTTGAAAAAATGTTACTCATATTTGAAAGCATCACAAAAGTACTATTTAACTTTTTTTAACATGGCACATCATCATTTTATAGAGTAATGCTTTTTTTATTTTGTTTTGCCCTATATGAAAGGGTTATTTTGTAAAATAACAACGAATGAATATATTCATTTTGTAAATTATCACAGGACTTTTCAGTCTCCAGCTTGCTTTTCTTTCTTTATTTTGTAAAGCACTCAAACGCCATTATTCCTTCCTTTAGCCTTTCTCCTTTTTCTTCCAGTTACCCACGAGTTGTTCTTTTTCTCCCTTTAGCCTTTTCTCATTATTTTTCCAGTTACCCACGACTTGTTCTTGTTCTTCCTCTAATCTTTTTCTTCTTTTTTCAGTTACCCGCGTTGTTCTTATTTTAGTTTTAAAGTTACCATCTTTTTTCTTTTTCTTCCACATTCACTGTCAACTGTAAAAATAAAGCCTGACATGGGTGGAGTTAAGAGCACTTAGTGAGTTGTTTGAAGGTTTAGTTGTGACAAGTCTAAAAAATATTATAAGGAATTAGCCGAGTAATGGCGTGATCAGGAGCTTTTTCGTATTATTGGTGTTTAATTAAGGGGAACCCAATACCAAACCCGGTGCACCAGTTAGATAAACGTAAATTTTTTTCTTAAATGTTGTTACATATTTATTAAGCAAAAAATTAAGATAATAAATACCATTATTAGACTTTGTTGGCAAGGAGTTAGGCCATGTAGTATGCTTGTTAGGTTAGAAGAACGGTGAGGATCTCACATGTCTCGACTTCAAGGGGGAAAATTTTGGGATAAACGTATGAGAAAGGAGGGATTTTCTCATATTAGAACTAGAGCAATTTACCACATCTATATTCTCCAAGTCCAAAAATGGCGGGATGATGATAGAACTTCTGTTCCAAACAAATTTCACCCATGCAATAGGCTGCCCAGCCCTTAAGAGCTCATGATAGACCAGATTGATGGAGTATGTTTCCTGATGCACCCATTGACTAAGAAAATCTTTCACTTTGCATATCTTCTTAAACGTCCAGCTTGAAGTGATCGGGGCATTGAAAAATATCCAGTTCCTTCCCTTAGTATAAACACCATGTATCCACCTTACCCAAATATATTCTGGCATATAGGATACATGCCAAACAAGCTTACCGACAGCTGCAAGATTCCACAGTTCCAAATTCCGAATACCCAGACCACCTAACTTCTTTGGAGTGCAAACTCTAGCCCAATTAACATTTCCGAGGGCATTGGAATCAGCCTCCCCATGCCAAAGGTAGGCTCTGCAAATAACATTGACATATTTAAGGACCTTCTTAGGAAGAACAAAGATCTGGCACCAATAATTGTAATGCCCATCAAAACAGCAGATACGAGTTGCAAACGAGCGGCATAAGAGAGGTTCTTGGCTTGCCACGATCTAATCCGAGAGGTCATTTTAACTGCGAGATGTTCACACTCAGCTGCAAATAGACGCTTAGAGGATAAAGGAACCCCCAAGTAGCGAAAAGGCATAGACCCTAAAGGGATCTTACAGACATCAGCAATATGTGCTTTCAGAGTAGAAGGAACTCCTGCAATGTATATGTCAGACTTTGTTGGATTGGCAACCAAACCCGAGGAACATGCAAATATCTCCAAATAAGAAAGAATAAATCTGACAGAACCCAAATCACCCCGACAGAAAATCATCAAATCATCCGCAAAACAAAGATGATTCAACTTAAGTTTACGGCATCTTGGATGAAACAAAATTGTACATGATCCCCAGCAGCTTTGAGTAATCTTGAAAGATACTCCATACAAAGCACAAAAAGCAGAGGAGACATTGGGCCGAACATACATAAGTCCTCACAATTTTAATGAAATGAGAAGGAAAATTAAGTGCCATCATCATCTCTTTAATAAAGTCCCACTCTAAGGTATCATAAGCCTTTCTCAAATCTATCTTCAAGAGACAACTAGGGGGACAATGTTTCCTCCCATATTGTTTCACTATATCCTGGCAGAGTAAGATATTATGCATAATATTCCAACCCTCCACAAAAGCACCCTAAGAAGGACTTATAATCTGACTAAGGACCAATTTCAGTCTACTACATATCAACTTAGTAATACACTTGTATAAAGTATGACAACACGAAATCGGTCTGTAGTCACCTGGATTGTTAGGATTAGGGACTTTGGGAATGAGATGAACAACTGTAAGCCTGTAACATTCCAAGCCTGGAGAAGTTTACCATTTCTAAAAAATTGTTGGATTGCTTTAATAATATCACCATCAATAACAGACCAAGAAGCCTTATAAAACTTGCTATTAAATCCATCAAGCCCTGGGCTCTTAGTGTCAGGAATACTCCACAGCGCATTCTTTATCTCCTCAGTTGAAAAATTTAGAGATAGCTGACTCTGGTGTGCATCTTCCAAAATAGGCCCCTCCTGAATAATATCCATATCAATTCTTTTGCGGCAATGCAACTTATTGCATAATAAGTCCTGATAAAAAGAAAGAAAAGAGTCCTGAATCTTTGTATAATCAGTAACTAGAGTGCCTTTATCAAAGAGGAGCAAAACACGATTTGAAAGTTTCCTTTGCTTAATGCTTTGATGGAAGAATCGAGAGTTTTCATCACCAAACTTCAACCACTTCAGTTTAGCCAATTGACTAAGGTAAGTACCCAAGTCAGCTTTGGCCTTCCTAAGTTGGGCAGCATCAATACACTCCTGAGTGGCTAAGACTGGATCCAAGGGAAACAAGTGTAATTGTTGCTGAATATTAAGAGATTACCCTCAGCTTGAAGAACAGCAGCTTGCAAGTCATTAACTTAATATTCATCCTTCAAAACAGTTTTCAGCAGCTTCAATTTTTGGGAGATTTGAAAGCTTTTACAGCCTAGAATGGAGGAACGCCAAACATCTGAAACACGCTCAAGGAACCCATCCTGCTCAGCCCTATGATTAAAGAACTTAAAGTTGTTTTTACCCCTAGGCATCCTTCATATTATTATTATTATTATTATTATTATTATTATTATTATTATTATTATTATTATTATTATTATTATTAGTCGTATTAGTGCATTGTTAGCACTTAGTTACTTAGTCGTATTAGTTATTATTAGTCTTATTAGTATATCTTCATTGTTATTATCATTACACTACAAAAAACACGCAGTTTTCCGACTAACCAAAATAGTCACTGTTTAGTTGGTATACGGCTATACCGACTATACACCGACTACCCTCAGTTAGTCGGCTCAGATTGGTCGGTAAATCAAAATAGCCAGAAAATCAGTCAGAATTCTAACTAACTTTAGGTTAGTAGGTGTTTAGCCGCAATTCCGACTAGCCAGCATAGTAGGAATTTAGTCGCAATTCACCGACTACCCTCCGACTAGTCGTTAGTCGCAATATATCGACCATTACTTTAGTAGGAATTTGGTCGGTGTACCTAAATTATGGATTTTTCAGAATTTTTACAAATAAAATATTATATTTTTTTTCCGACTAAATCTCGACAAAAAAGTGGTAGGAAAGTAGTCGGAAGAGTCAAACTTTAATTTAGTCAAAAATTGACCAAAATATGACGGCTATGGATCCCGACCACTTTCTGACTACTAAATGGTCGGTAGCTGGTCGGTGAGTTTTTAAAATACCGACTAAATTCCTACTATTAAGTAGTCGGAAAGAATTGAATATTAAAATTAGAATTAATTGTGAATTACAACCTGATGTTGAGGCCTTTTGCGAATTACAGCCACGATGATTTATTTTTTTTTGCGAATTACAGCCACCACGTTTTAAAAGTGACCACCATTGCGGCCAAATAACCGGTTATGACCGTTGACTAGGGAATTTACCTTTGACTTTCCATTTTTCTGATTTTTCCTTTTTTTTTGAGTTTTTTTTTTCTTTTGCCTTTTTTAAATTTAATTCCTTCATCCCCAATTATCTTTCTCTCTCTTCCTCCTTCTTCTCCATCATCTTCATCCTCTTCATCCTCCATTAATCTTCAAAGTCACCATTAATCTTCAAAGACCCAATTTCTCTCTAAAGTCCAAACCCTAGAAATCTTTCCCCTTTTCAAGAACTCTAATCAAAGAATACCAAATTGGAAGGGATGAACCAGATAATCAAGGTTCAATTCATGTAAACCTCTTTTAATGTTCAAAGTTCAAAGTTACTGGGTCTAATAATCAATTCGGGCTAAACTTTCTTGGTATTTGGATTTCATGAAACTTTCTGGGTATTTGAATTTCATCAAACTTTCTGGGTATTTGGATTTCAAAGTTCATGTAAACTTTCTGGGGTCAAATCCCATAAGCATCACCAGACGAAAACCAAAATAATCATCTCAATTAAAATCAAAACAATTGCAGAAAATGATGGAGGATGAAAGAAATCTAGGGTTTGGGTTTTAGAGAGAAATTGGGTCTTTCAAGATTAATGGTGACTTTGAAGATTAATGGAGGATGAAGAGGATGAAGATGATGGAGAAGAAGGAGGAAGAGAAAGAAAGATGATTGGGGATGAAGGAATTAAATTAAAAAAAGGAAAAAGAAAAAAAACTCAAAAAAAGGGAAAAATCTGAAAAATGGAAAGTCAAAGGTAAATTCCCTGGTCCACGGTCATAACCGGTCATTTGGCCGCAATGGTGGTCACTTTTAAAACGTGGTGGCTGTAATTCACAAAAAAAAATTGTGGTTGTAATTCGCAATAGGCCTAAACATCAGGGCTGAAATTCACAATTTATTCTCAAAATAATAAAACTGGTCAAATGTGGTCAATGTTATTACTGACCACATTTGACCAGTTTTGTTATTTTATCGATAACCTAAATTATCGATCAAACAAAATAAAAAACGCAATAAAGATAATAATAAAGGCACGAAAAAATAATAATAATAATACAAATATACAAAAGAACATTAATGTAATATATTATACAACCCAATGTTTCAACCATAAAAATTTAGCATAAAAACAAAAATACAAGGGCTCTGCTGGTCGGTGGAGGCGGAGGAGGTTGGCTGTTGGCCTGGTTATCGTGGAACAAGGTGCGCACAAAGTTGAGCAAATTGTTGACCTCTTCCCTCAACTGTCGTTGCTCCTCCACGAGTGCATCATGCTCCTCCCTTGGACATTGCTGGTTCAGGCGGGCGTCAACTTGGTCAACGGCCGCCTGAAGATGATCCAGCCTCTCATTCACCATTTGGGCTGGAGGAGTGGCCTAGTAATGGGACTGCGACGTCACAACATTAGCGTAATAAACTCCCGTCGCGTCACCAACCCCATACACGTTCTTGGAGGGATTCTTCTTCCTCGGTGCCTGTGATTCGATATTTTTAACGGCCTAAAAATAGCCGTCGTTAATCTCCTCATCAGGTGCATCAACAGGAAGTTCGACAATGAGGCTGTTGTATTCGTCATAAACAATGAATAAGTTCTGTAAAAATCTCGGCAGAGTTTCATCTGTAAACTAAGCAAACCAAAACTTAAATAAACCGTGAAATAGAAACCAATGTGTATCTATGATAAGTGCAATTATTTGCACTTATCTATGTCATTTTACACTCCTTTTATGTTGTTTTCTTTGGGTTTTAGATAGATATTCTGATGTATTTTGATAATTTGTTCTTATGCGGTGCATTATTGTATTTTACATGTTTTTGAGGCAAAATTGGGGTTTTATTAGGATTGTGGAGTGATAAGAGGGTGAAGGCTTAGAGAAATAACCTAACACCCCTTGTTATATGAAGAATCCAAGCCAAGATGATCTTACATGAGGAAAGAGCAAATGAAACGAGGCATTTAGGCAATTAGAAGCAAAGCGACGAGTCGTCACCCTAAAGTGACGCTCGTCGCCCATACCAGCAAAGCCAATGAAGTTTCCAGTGAGAAAGCAATGAGTCGTCACTTCTATGTGACGTTCGTCACTAATTTCCGGCATGCCCATTGTTAGTTCTAGAAGCAAAGCGACGACTAGTCACTCTATGAGTTGACGATCGTCGCTCGATCATTTCATCATTCCAGTGGCTGGCAGAAGACATGCAATGAGTCGTCGCATATCAATCGACGCTCGTCGCTTTTCAGTTATCACCTGGATCTTGGCGGTTTCTTCTTAATTTTTGGAACCACTATATATAGTGGCGGTTACCATTCTTGTATTTTCTGTCTTAGACCATTTTATTTCTGTTTTTCTTTAGTTTTCTCTTAATTTTCTAGCATTTCCTTTATTGTAATTTCCATTCCCGCATCGTAATTTTGGATTTTCGAAGCTTTTCTTGTTGAACATTGCAATTGCAACTCGCATTTTGTATATCGTTTATGTTATTCTCCGAATTTGTAAGTTTTCTTGTTTTCTTGATTTGTCCTTCATCTTTATTCATCATTTACTACATGTTTTTCATGAATATGCATTGTGAGTAGTTTTCTTATCTAGGGTTAGGGCATAATCCCTAATTTGAAACATGGATTGATATTTTATCGATTGATTATGTGTGATTTGAGTCAATAATTGAACCACGTTTAATGAATCTCGATTTAAACATCTTTATTAACCTTTTCAATAAATCGAAAGTTTGAGATTATGATTAATTTAGGATTGAGATATATTTAAGTTAAATTCCTTCTAGTATTAACCAATAGAACGGAAGTTTGAGGATTAATGCTAGTTGGCCTTAAATCGATATTAATCAATAGAGCGGAAGCTTGAGATTAATTAGATTACGTTCAATTATGTTAATGGCTCAATTTCATACAATCATGAGAGTGATTGAATTCTATGTTAGAATTAGGTGATGCCCGACGCCCTAGTGCTTGTCATATCTTGTTTTAACATCGATATTAGTCATGTTTTAGTTTCTTACATCTAAGTATTAGATTTTAAACCCATATTCTTGCTTGACCCTTGTCTTGTTTATCATAAAACATACAATTTGGAATTATATAGCCTCCTTGTGTTCGACCCGCTGTACGCATACACCGTGAGCTTGCGGTTAATTAAAATTTGACAATCAAGTTTTTGGCGCCGTTGCCGGAGAGGCGACCATAATTCTTTTTGTTTGTTTATTGATTTACTTAGACATTTTCTTGTTGTCCTAAACCTTTGGCCCTTTGTTTCAAAATGCCCAGGCGAACTCGATCTCTTAAGCGTTTCGACCCAGAGATTGAGGCCACTACCCGTAGGCTAAACGCTGAACGACTTAGGAGACTTAGGCGACAACAGGAAGACATGGCCAACAACGCCAACCGATCTTTTGGCCAAATGGGTGCGCCTACGCTCACCCAAACCTCTATACCTTGCATTGTAAAGCCTGATTTTGGGACTGAAAACTTCGAACTTAAACCCCCACGTCATCCAAATGATTGAAAGGAATCAATTTGGTGGTCACGCTAGTGAGAGCCCGCATGACCATATAGCAGACTTCATAGAAAGATGTGACACCATCACCGCTAAAGATTTATCTATGGAAGCGGTGAGGATGCGACTTTTCCCCTTTAGTCTGAAGGATAAAGCCAAGTCCTGGCTAAAGTCCGAACCGGCTGGTATATACACGACTTGGGAGTGTCTGGGCAATGGCTTTTTAGCCAAGTTTTACCCTTCTAGGAAAACCTCGCAAATCTGAACCCAACTGCAGACCTTTAAGCAGCAGCCTTTTGAATCCTTCTACGAGGCATGGGAGAGGTTTAAGGACCTTCAGCTTAGTTGTCCCCATCATGAGATACCCAATTGGTTACTTGCTCAGTCCTTTTATAGAGGACTATTCGATGAACACAAGTCGTCAATAAACGTCGCATGTGGCGGTGATAAGGATTCTAAGATCCCAGAGGAGCTCTTAAAACTCTTCGAGACCATGGCCAAAAATAGCCATTCTTGGAGTAATGAGGGAGGTCCGGTAGCCCAATGTAATATAGTTGAATCTGAGACCATCAAGGCCCTCACCAAACAGATAGCCAACCTCACCAAAAAGGTGGCTAAGGTAAGTATGGTAAGCTCTTCATCTTTTAATTCTAGTAATTCTTCCGTTATATGTGATACATGTGGTGCTCCAGGTCAATATTCGAGTACTTGTCCCCAAGTTTATGAAGAGGTAAATGCTCTATACAGTAAACCTAATGGAAACTCACATCCTAACCAATATAATGCAGGCTATAAGCATCCAAACTTGTCTTACACTAGCACCAATGTGCTAAATACACATCATGTCAAGGTTCCACATCAACAACCACCGCCGTACAAGCAATATGCTCAACCACCTCCGCCTAACCTTAGGACTGAGGTAGATGATTTGAAAGTCATTGTAATACCCTGTTATTTTGTGGTCAATTATTATTATTATTATTATTATTATTATTATTATTATTATTATTATTATTATTATTATTATTATTATATGTTAAAGTTGTTTGCTAATATTTTATGCCGTGTGACCTATTGATATTTGATTATATGTCAAATTATTAATATATAACAAGTGATAACGTGAAGGATCATATATGTAATTAAGATTATAACATTGGTAATTGTTCACTATTATTAATTTTTATTAGGTTAAATTTATACTTTAATTAGAATAATAATAAATGCTTTTATAAAAAAATTATAAAAATAAAAAGGGGAAAATAACTATTAAGAATAGT
>CM033466.1:2006756-2031081 GCA_019425755.1 Amaranthus cruentus
TATGGAAGGGATCCAATGAGAAGGGTGTTGAAAATAAGAAGGGTAAGAAGGATTCTACACCCTTGATTTCATTAAAACAAAAAAATCTATGGTCACGATTGAGCCAAAAACACATAACTATAAGAGTAACTATGTTACACAGAAAAGTAACTATGACATAAATTTTAAAGTGTTCTTTCTTTTATAGCATAGTAACCTTTTTTGTATATATAGTAACTAAAAAAAAATCAAACAAAATCCTTCTCATCCTTCTCATTTTAAAATCCTTCTCATTTTATAATGCTTCTTATTTTAAAAATCAAACAAAATCAAACACCCCATTTTTAACCCCATTTTTTACCCTTTTTCGTTGTTTTGACTGTCTCGATGTCATGTTTGGTAAGTTGGAGGCAGTAGTTGGTAATAAACAAAGTTCGCGGGTGTTTATTTGAAATTGAGTAAACATAGAAGCTGTAGTTGGTAAATGATCATTAGAAAAAAAGATCCATGTTTGATCAAAAAAAAATTTGAAATAACAAGCAATTAAAATTAAAATTTATAAATAATAAATCATTCAGACGCATAGAAAAAATATGATATCAAAAATCAATAAATAACATATTTAAGAAAATAAACGATAAAAATAGACTAATGGAAGAGATATAACCCATTCATCGAGATTAGTTACATCTTTACTTCTCTTTTTGATTCGAATTCGTTAAACCCAAAAAATCTATTGAGAGAGATTATTAAAAATTAACAACCCAATTTTTTAGATATGAGAATAGAAGAAAGATAAAGAATTTTTTTAAGAAGAAGATAAGAGTAATCTTCCATCACAAGTTGCAATGATCTTCAAAAAAATGTGATAATTAGTTTAATGAGATATAAAAAAGTCATTAATGTTATAGTAATTAATTCCTTAATTGTAGGGGTTATTATAATAGATAATCTAGATATTAATGGCTATTTGAGGTAATAGCGTATTCGTTACTCTAGTTTTTAGGCGGAAACTAAACTCATCAGAACATGACATGTCTTCTTAGGTGGTCTTTGGTTTAATATTAGATATTAGATATAGAAGATCAGGTGCTCTCTTGAGAGACCGTCTTTTGTATAGACGACTCTCAAAAGTCCAACCCAAATCTATATTTAGAGTTGTAACAATATATATTTAGAATTGAACTGGGCTTTTAAAAGCCGTTTTTACAAAAGACGATCTCAAGTAAGAATTTGTGATAGAAGATATGTGGAGCTACAATAATGACTTTTGTTAAAGGTCGAAGAATTAATTTTGCATGGACTCACACAAATTCCAATCATGTTTCCAACACTGTTTATCAACAAGATCTCATCAAGGGTACTGTTATCATTATTTCTAGTTGTTTAGGTTGGGCTGGCTTTGTTATCCTACAAGTAAGCATCCATAACATCATTATTTACACAAATTCTCATTTAAATGGTATTATTACAATATTACTTATTAGGTATTATTTAAATTGGGCTAAATAACACAACTAATAAGTTTAACACATTCTTGTGAGAGCATCCCCAGTTGAGTCAACTTATTACCAACTTTTGTTTAATTAAGTTTTAATGGGTTGTTCACGAGAGATGTCTCTCAGGACACCAGCTGTTATTTTAATATTTACTTTCTCATTTAAGGTTTAATAGGTCATTTTGCTTGTAAAAATTGACAATTTGGATATTAAAACACTTATTTTTGAGTTTAAGATCATTGTGTAGATATATCTCACTGTGAGACAGTCGTAGACAATTGAGGGTATTCAAAAGTATTTGATTCGAAATATCCGGTATAAAAACCAGATAATTTATCTGATTTTTGAAAACTGAATATTTTGGATTGGATATCCTATTTTTAAATCGAATACAAGATATGGTTATTAATTGTAAAATTGAATAACTAGTTTTCTCTTTATTATTATTATTATTATTATTATTATTATTATTATTATTATTATTATTATTATTATTATTATTATATATATATTTATATTTATATTTATTTATTTATTTATTTATTTTGGCAATTTGGAATCAGATAAAACAAGAGGAAAAAAAAAAAAAAAAATGGTTATTAATTGTAAAACAGGCCACTCAGAACAGCGGATAGGAGTGGACTATGCAAGATATGGTTAATAGTGTTTCGGGATTTCCACTTGTTTTATCTGATTCCAAATTTCCAATATATATATATATATATATATATATATATATATATATATATATATATATATATATATATATATATATGATAAAAACTGGATCATGATTTTTATAACTATCCAAAAAAATGGATATTTGGATTTAGATTAATCTAATATCCGATTTTAAATACCCCTAGATGTAAATATGTAATAGTTGCACTATTATTTAATACTTTTATTTAATTTATAAAGTTTTTAAAATACAAATAAAATTATGAAAATAATCGATAAGACACTAGCGAAATTAGAAGTTTGTTTATGGTGTCATCCTAAATTTTTTTAAAAAAATTCTTTAAAAGAAAATAATAATAATAATAATAATAATACTTCATTTTAGTGGCAATAAATTAAATATAAAAAAAATTGTTAAACTTATTATACTACGTGGTGGGTAGGCTATAACAATGAAATCATACCCAGCAGAGATGTCTATGACGATGATGATGTGCCTTGCGTGTGCCGTGGAAGGACTAATAGTAGCACTCATTTTAAAACGTGATACATTCATTTGGGCTCTCCACTTCGATACTAACTTATTTGCCTATTTCTGTAGTGTAAGTACATTGTTGCTGAAATTGTTGCTGTTGTTGTTGATAATTATTTTATACTAAAAAAAACAGCATTATTTATATATTTGCATTTTACCCCAATGCCAAGTTTGGTAAAAATAATTTTGTTTAAAAATTTGGAATTTGCACAAATATATTGTTTGAATTTTAACAATTTAAAAATTTTTAAATTTGAATTTGGATCAAATTTCACCATTGTTTTTAGAGTAGTTATAATTAAAGTTGGTAATTTAAGAATGCAATACCCAAACCTTGTTATTCTAAAATTCGTCATTTAAGATTTTATAATTAAAATTCATAATTTGAAATAAAATACTTGTTCCCAAATACTACACAAAATTAATTTGAATTAATTTTAATTCATTGCAATTTTTTTTTCTAATTTACGAAGCGCCTAAGTCTTAGGCCTAACAATCAAGAATTATATAATACTAGTATGGAAACTCGTGCAATGCACGAATTTTTTAGTATGAAATAGTATATAAATAATATATCGTAAAAGAATAATGCAAATATATATTATTGTGATGAAATTTATCGAATAATTTACTTTTTAAACGCAAAAATTAATACTAATATTTTTTAAAAAAATTGGTTATTGAATACATCACTTTTTCATTTAATTAAATGTATCAAACTCTAGGTAGGTATGTACAATTGCTATAGTGAGTTTTATAAATACTTAACCTAATTTAGTTCCAATTTATACAAATCAGGCTCTAAATTAAATAAATATTGTCATGTAATCAACAATCATCTATTAAAATAATTTTATTTGTCAAGGCTTTCTAAGACTAACATTTGTCATTTTTTAGCATTTTTATTAGTATGTATATGATTTGTACAAATCAAATTCCAAATCGGACAAATATTGTCAGGTAATCAACTATCATTCATTTAGATAGTTCTATTGGTGAAGGCACCTTAAGGTTGACATTTGTTATTTTTCAGCATTTTTATTAGATTAATTAAAATAATTCTATCGCTGAAGGCTCTCTAAGGTTGACATTTGTAATTTTTCAGCATTTTTAATAGCAAGCCAATATAACTCAATTTTTTTTTATCTTTTTTTGTTAATCAATAATTATCTAATATAGCTTAATTCAAGTTATTCGATTTTTAAAATGGAAAGTTTTTCAATTTAATTAATTCTTGAGTGTCTAAAAAAGACATGTTGATCAACTCTATTTTCCAAGTTAGCCAATCTTAATAATTGAAATCCAATCAAAAAAATCCACATGGCAAGTGTCTTACAATTAAGACACTTGGCATTTTACATTCTTTTTAATATATGTTATGATTATGATATGACTTTATTAGTATTTATATGATTTATTCAAATCAAATTCCAAATTAGACAAATATTGTCAGGTAATCAACTATTATTCATTAAAATAATTCTATTGGTGAAGACACCTTAAGGTTGACATTTGTTATTTTTCAGCATTTTTATTAGTATAATTAAAATAATTCTATCGCTGAAGGCTCCCTAAGGTTGACATTTGTAATTTTTTAGTATTTTTATTAGTAAGCCAATATAACTCAATTTTTTTTATCTTTTTTTTATTAATCAATAATTATCTAATATAGCTCTATTCAAGTTATTCTGTTTTAAAAATGGAAAGTTATTCAATTTAATTAATTCTTGAGTGTCTAAAAAAGAGATGTTGATCAACTCTATTTCCCAAGTTAGTCAGTCTCAATAATTGAAATCTAATCAAAAAAATCCACACTTGGCATTTTACATTCTTTTTAATATATGTTATGATTATATTGGAATCATCATCATCATCATCATCATCATCCCACCCAGTGTATCCCGCACATAGAAAACTACGGACAGGGTCTGGGGAGGGAAGGATGGCGGAAACTCATACCCATGAAGGAGAGCGCGACCAAAAAGGAGTCCCCGCCGGCTCAAGAAAAACAAAGAGAAACCCTTGCGACGTGTAGATAAAAACGAACAAGATACAAAGCATAAAATAATAAAAACTAAAGAAAGACGGAACAACAACAACCAAGAAACTAAAAGAAACTAAAACAGCGAGAGAACATGCCCCCCAAAAGGAACTCTAAAAGAAAACACTAGTCTAAAACATGGATAAGACGCCTCCAACTATCTCTATCCCTAGTCAGGTCCATAGAGAGGTTTAACTTATGTAGGTCAGCCTTTATTTGCTCAATCCAAGATCTCCTAGGCCTTCCTCGACTCCTTTTACCCTCTACTATGATGCTTTCAAGCCTTCTCACAGGGGCGTCGAAAGACTTCCTCCGCACATGCCCAAACCATCTCAATCTATTTTCGCGCATTTTCTCAGAGATAGGGGTAACCCCTAGTTTGTCCCTAAACTCTTGGTCCCTTATCCGGTCCATCAACGTGCGCCCGCACATCCACCTCAGCATGCGCATTTTTGTGACTTCCATCTTATGTTCAATACTCTTCTTCACGGGCCAACATTCTGTCTCATATAATAAAGCAGGTCTGATAGCCACTCGGTAGAATTTTCCCTTTAACTTACTTGTGACCTTCCTATCACATAGCACCGCGGTGGCTGCTCGCTACTTGAGCCAACCCGCCTGGATGCGGTGGTTTCCATCCCCGTCAATCTCTCCATCCCTTTGCATGATCGATTCCAAATACTTGTACTTGGACGTACTTTTAACAACTTCTTCATCGATGGATATCTCTGGCTCGCCTACCGGTGATGTCTTTTTTCTTTTTACGGATCACCACTATTGATTCCCATGTTTTAAATAGAAAGAAGAAAAAGATTGAGGTTATCTAATTATAACAAATATTTTGCATTCAACAATATTTACACCGTTTCATTTTAGGTTACAACTAGAATATGCAAAAGTCTTGTGAATTTACTTCACTGTATTTTAGTGTTCACCAACATAAAAATACAAATATTTTTTCACTAATTGTACTTGATTTACTTCTCAAGTGGAAAATATATTATTTTTATACTTTTTAAAGTTGGTCTACATAAAAATAGTATAAACCAAGCCTATACAATAATTACTTGTATAATATTTATTCAAAGACAGAAACTTAAATATGATTTTATATTGATACATAAAAGTTAAAATATATACATGTGACATAAAATTTAAATATATATTTTTTTAGGAAAAATTGACATTAATAATCAAACATTTCACTCTATTGATTATAATCTAATAATCCAACAACCTTTGTGATAAATTTGCCCACAACATACCGTACTACTAATAATAGGCAATAATAGGGTATGCTGCTAGCAAAATAAAATATAGGTTGGATTATTTACAGCGAACTAAAAACAAATATTGGATTATTAGAAAATAATCAAAATGTTGAATTATTCATAGAAATTATTAATATCAAATTTTTTTTTTTATTATTTTATAGGGAACATATTTATATACATATTAAAACATAAATTTGAATGCTAGAAGCAAATATAAAAGTATTGAATTGATTGATTATAATGATGAATTTGGAGCATTAATTAATTGCAGGGAGTAATTTGTTCAGCAATTGGATTCTTTTTGCAAGGAAAGATAATGAAGGAATTGATTAATTTTAATCCTTTAAGCATGGTTATTGTTGCTCTCCTCCTTGGCTGTTTCATCCTCGCTGAGCAACTCAGCCTCGGCAAGTTTATAACTTTATACTCTTTATTCTCATTAAATAAATCAAATAAATTATTGATTTTCTGTTTTTTTCTTATTTAAATATATGAATCTATAATTTATAACTATTACTAAAACAAAACACAGCAGCTGATGTCATCACTTTTAAAAATTGCTTATGTGTCATTCTCTTAATAAAAATTTTCCCTCTAGGGGGTGTTTGGTATGAAAATAAAAAATGTAATGAAAAGGGAAATGATAAAGAGGAGTAAGGGTAAGAGTATGGGTTGTAGTTATATGTTGTTTGGTATGAAATTGATCATAGAAAGAAAATTTGTTACTTGACATAAATGGGAAGTAACAAAGTAAGGGTATCCATTACCTCAAGAAAGGGATTGGATTAACCTAATATCATACCAAACAAAATATGTGGAGTAATGGTAATTGAATCTCTTACTTATTATTAAAAAGTTCATACCAAACACCCCCTAAATCTCAAAATACTCAAATTACATAAATATAAAAGTAGGGGATTTGAAATTGGGAATTGAGAATTGGGAATTCGAAGTTGTAGAGAATATATGAGGATTGAAAAGTGAGAATTATTGGGAAATTAGAGTATTAAAGTTAGTTGAGTAAAGAAGGCTCACATAAAACATAATAAAATTATTATATAACATAAATATATATTACACTAAGCGAGCGGGTATACACATTGGTATTTTTTGGTGTCGCTACCGCGCCCATTTATCTTGGCGTGTGGATATTACCCGTCCAAATTTAAAATTTGTTAAAACGTTGTTTAACCCCACTCGTTTTTCAAGCCAGGTGGGTCGAGCCTAGCGGGTAGCCTGCCCACGAACAGTTCTACTTTTTACGTATATTCAAGGGCGAAGGAAATATTAAGAAACTCAATTTATTTTTGTGATGTCATTTAAAATGGGCCCTTCATTATATTAAAAAGATAAAAGTTTTTCCACTTTAAGACAATATATTGTAACCAGTAACATTATATTACCTCAAATATAAAATTGTTACAAGTAAACCACTTAAAAAGTCGTCATCATCATCATCCTACCCACTGTATACTGCAAAAAGAAAACTATGGACAAAGTCCAGGGAGGGAAGTATTCCCCCGACTCGAGAAAGATTAAGTAAAACACTTAAAAAGTGTTACTTAAAATTGGGCCTGAATAGCACCATTTTATATTTGAGGCTCCTTAATTCTAGCAGTTCGTATGCGGTCAGCTACCTCGAATGCCGTAAGAATCGTCCATGCGTATATTAATATTAATTAATAATGATAAAGTATTCATTGTTAGTTTGTTACTGTACACATCGGAAAAATAAAAGAGAATATGTCATATTTTAAACTTGAGGAGTAACTTCCACTATTACCAATTGATTTTTTTAGTAGTAACTAGTAAACCTCGTTTGGGCTTATATGTAAATTACATATTCTCCTTCGTATTTGGGTTTTTAGCCATGAGCATCGAATAGCAATGGCAAATTAGGCTACCGCTTAGGTCTCTAAATATTTTAGGATCCAAAAAATTTTTATTTTCATGTAAAAAGTTAATATTAACATGATTTAAGTTTAGAGATATTTTAAATTTTTTATAAATAATATGCGTTAGCAGTTCTTTTTTCATAAATAAGTTTAAATTCAAATAAAAAACAGAAGAAGTATTATATACTTTTATTTATTACGACTTAAGGTTTTTGGGTCTTTTAATCTTGGGAAATTCTACATGGTAAGCACCAGCCTGGTTAAGGGAAACGCCTGTAATAACTAATCTTGTTTTCGTTTCTACATGGTAAGCACCAAGTTAAGGGAAACTAACTGCCGTAACTATATGGGCTAAAAAAACGTTTGAATGGCCGTTAAAGGGTGAAATTACCATAGTGCCCTTGTTTAATTCTTCATCATGTTCTTCTTCCTTGCATCCATACCCATCTTCTTCAATTTTTCATAGCCATGGCTGGGTAAGTTGTCGTAATAAAGACAAATTCTTTCGGATTAAAAAATTTGTAAATTGCTAGATTTTGAACTTAATAATTAATTCCTCTCTATAATGCAATCAATCCCTACATCCACCATCAAATACCCAAATCTATTCTGAAAGAATTGTCCTGAAAGAATTTACTCCTACAACAAAATTAAGTCATTTATTATAAAATAAAAATAATCATCATTTTGATTGGGTTGTAGTAATTATGATCATTTACACCATATAATCAAAAGTATTATCCTTTAAATTGAAATTGCAGCAAAAAGAATATACCAAAAATAATAAAAATACACTCTAGTAATATCATCTCACATCATATATTTGACATTTTTATATACATTGTATTTGATGTAAGAATGCTAGTTACAACGCAAAGAAGATGAAAAAAAAAGTAATGAACTGCATTTTGCTAAAAATCAAAACAAGATTTAAGTAAAAATTACTGAAAATAAATAAAAAGATTTTACAAGCTTTAATCCAACAACTCTAGCCATATTATCAAACTAATCAACATAAATTCAAGAAGCAACAAATTTGTAGGGACAAGACTTCATAATTTTGTGTGTGCAAGAACTTTAAATTGAATAAATTGAAGAAATCAATATGGAAGAAATTAAATAATTTCAGAAAAAAAACTGACCAAAAATAGGAAGTTGAGGAATCTTAATAATAATGGTAAAAAGGAGTATAAGAATATATCTTCTGAGATTTTAGAGCATGTTCATAAGATTAATGTGGGTGGTAAAGAAGAAAACTAAAGGAAGATGACTTTTATAAGAATTAAACAAGGGTAAAATTGTAATTTCCATATTTAACGGTTTTTAAACGTTTTTTGTGCAATATAGTTACGGTAACTAGTTTTGATACAGTTGGTGCTTACCATGTAGAAACGAAAACAAGATTAGTTATTACAGACGTTTCCCTTAACGTGGTAGAATTTCCCTTTAATCTTTACGTCAAAAATCAAAAAATAAACAAGATAATCCTAGTTCTTCACTTTCCTTCTAAAACATAAAAATAAAAAATAATTTAAATTTAGTAAGAGTTTTTTCTATGACAAGTATGATTCATTAAATTTGTTATTGTATTTTGGCTTTTTAAGTGATTAAACACCTAAAAATGATTTTGTAGGGTGATGGGAGCAATGGTGATTGTAACAGGCCTACATATGGTGTTATGGGGAAAGAACAAAGAAGAAGAAAAGTGCAGTACATATGATGAAAGAAAGGAACCATATGATGCAACTTGACTTGCCAATATCTAATACTCCTACTACTAGCATTGTCAAACCAACAACATTAGAAATAAATGATGGTGATTTGTAATTGTAATTGTTGAATCAAGACCCAATTCCCACTACGTCGATGATGACTTTGAGCACCTCGTAGCTAACGCGATGTCTTGCACACTCGAGAGTGGTGCGGAGCATGGCATGAGTTATGGAGTGACAAGATTTGGTTCACTTGATGAGGTGATTGATGGTGATGATTTAGGGTGCCTTAGTGAAGGCAAGACACCAAGGAAGAGAAGTTTTGAAGCTAGATCGAGTGGTCGAGCACGTGCAGCCAAGTCAAGCCGTGAATCAGACTCCATCCAGTATCTCCTGCCTACTCGCTCGACTGGGTCGAGCAGCCTTGCTCGGGACGAGCGACTGGAAGCAATTTCTTCGTGTGGTTTCTGTTTTATATTCGGTTTTATGGGTCTTTTTGATATCTTGTCCAATACTCTTCTAACATGTCTTAGTAGTATATAAGTGCTCTAAGAAGAGTGTTAGGATATTAGAGAGAGCCAAATACATTGATTTTACTAGGGTTTACACCAAGAGAGTCTTCTCTTTGTATTAGGGCTTATTTGTGGGAGATTGAAGTCAAGCTTCAATCTTTGCTTTGGAGACTTGTTCTAAACCTTGTAAGGCGAGTCATTTATGTAATTTTGATTCCATTAATGACAAGATACTTTTTGTTTGAGGGGGAGGTATCATTAGATACCTCATTATATTGTTGTGTTTTGTTCTCTTGTTGCATACTCTGTTTTTGGGTTATTCTTTGCACTTTGTTTTGTTCTTAATTCTTCATCATTTGCTTAGCCCATTCACAAAAATTGGTATCAGAGCTTTAGGTTATATTTGTGGGTTGTTCTGTGGGTGAAATTTTGTGTCTTTTGTGGAGAATCAAGATGGTTGATGGTGCAAAGTTTAATTTGGATTGTTTGATGAAAGGATGAACTTTTCGGTGTGGAGGAGCACCGTAGAGGACTTGTTGGTGCAACAAGGGATTGATGAGGCTCTTGAGAAGAGTAAGCCCACAACAATGGATAAAAGGAAGTGGGTGGCCATGAAGAAGAAGGCGGTGAGCACTATTAGGCTTGCCATTGCATCCGAGATCAAGTATAACTACTTGAATGAGACCGACCCTGGTGTGTTGTTGGAGAAGTTCGAAGTCTTTGACCAACAAATTGTGCTTGAGACGGGAGTTGAATCAAGACCCAATTCCCTCTACGTCGATGATGACATTGAGCACCTCGTAGCTCACGTGATGTCTTGCACACTCGAGGGTGGTGCGGAGCATACCATGAGTTATGGAGTGATAAGATTTGGTTCACTTGATGAGGTGATTGATGGTGATGCTTTGGGGTGCCTTAGTGAAGGCAAGACACCAAGGAAGAGAAGTTTTGAAGCTAGCTCGAGTGGTCGAGCACGTGCAGCCAAGTCGAGCCGTGAAGCAGATTCCATCCAGTAGCTCCTGCCTACTCACTCGACAGGGTCGAGCGGCTGGGAGCAGTTTCTTCGCGTGGTTTCTGTTTTATATTCGGTTTGTGGGTCTTTTTGATAGCTTGTACAATACTCTTCTAACATATCTTTGTAGTATATAAGGGGTCTTAGAAGAGTGTTAGGGTATTAGAGAGAGCCAAATACATTGAGTTTACTAGGGTTTACACCAAGAGAGTCTTCTCTTTATGTTAGGGCTTATTTGTGGGAGATTGAAGTCAAGCTTCAATCTTTACTTTGGAGACTTGTTCTAAAACTTGTAAGGTGAATCATTTATGTAATGTTGGTTCCATTAATGACAAGATACTTTGCTTGAGGGGGAGATATAATTAGATACCTCATTATATTGTTGTATTTTGTTCTCTTGTTGCATACTCTGTTTGTGGGTTATTCTTTGCACTTTGTTTTGTTCTTGTTTCTTCATCATTTGCTTAGCTCATTCATAGCAGTAATATTGAATAATTTACTTTTATGTGGAAGATTTTAGTAGAATAGAGCTTTTAGGATTTTAATTCAACTTTTCTTATTTTGTTTACGATATTCATATTTGTTTTGTGTTTTGTTGTGATTTACAAATAACGATAATTGATGATGAACTTTTGATAAGCGTCAGCATTGTTAGTGGCACACCTAATGATGATATATACCATCAACAATAAAGAACATACTCTTTTATGATTTCTAATTTTGGATCCCCTCAAAAAATAAATTCTAATTTTGGATTCATTTTATACTTCTAATATTTGAGTTTTTGTTCTAATCATCATCATCATCCCACCTAGTGTATCTTGCTAATAGAAAATTATGGACAGGGTCAGGGGAGGGAAGAAAGGCGACAAGTCATACCCATAATGGATAGCGCGACTAAAAGGAGTCCCCCGGCTCGAGGAAGATAAAGAGAAGTCCCTGCGTCGTGAGAGGAAAAAAACGCAATAGGTAAAATAAATACGTAAAAACAATTATAAAACTAAAATGAGAACAATACAACCAATAATAATAATAATAGAAACAAGAAATAGCAAGTGAACAAGGACCCCAAAAGGTACTCTAAAATGAAATTAGTAGTCTAAAATCTGGATAAGACGCCTCCAACTACCCCTATCCCTAATCAGGTCCTTAGAGAGGTTTAACTCATGCAAGTCAACTTTAATTTGTTCGTCCCAAGTTCTCCTAGGTCTTCCTAGACTCCTTTTACCCTCTACTATAATGCTTTCGACCATCCTCACATGGACATTGAATGTCTTTCTCTGCACATGTTCAAACCATCTCAATCTATTTTCGCGCATGTCCAAAAAAGTGTTACCTAACAACAGTAAAAATGTATTTTTGGTATTTGAATTAAACCAAGGACTTATAAAACATATAGAAAGAGTACCTTTAGATGTTGTCAACTTTAAAGTGCATCCTTAATTATGTGGCATTCGAAAAAGCAACAACCAGTACTCTTAAGTACTGCAAAAACTGAATTTATTGCAGCCGGTACTTGTCATTATATACATATTATAATCCAGGAAATCTTTTTCCACATGTCACACCATCATAGAGAGTTTTGGCCATCTAATGCTCATTTCATGCTTTGCTTCATTGTCATTATTGTGGTGGATTTTCAAATTTAATTCTCACTCCTTCAGTAAGAATTGTAAGCATGCCAATGGATCGCCTTAGAGGATAATGCAATACATAGCATCCCCCGCCCTTTGATGCTTGCAAGTGTATCTGGTGTGGCTGACGTGGCTCCCGACTTGGGTCGTTCCTCTTGTTATCTTTCACCTGGTTTCGATGTTGATCTCCAGGGGCGTGTTTTCCTAAAACCTCTTCGAACGGTTAAAAGTATCCCTCCTAAATTGTGCCTTGGCTTTGCTAGGGTGTTCCTTTAGGCTCTCGAAGCATTCCTGGCCTACCCGAGTGAAGTGTTGTAACAGGCTCAAATTTCGTAATCTTAATCTTCTAATTAATTGTTCCGAATTTTCAATTCGAATTCCTAATCCTTTGATTATCTAATTCAAATCACCTTTAATCCTAAATCTTTTTTTTCGATTTTGTGATTTCTTCCAAATATTCCTTTGATTATCTAATTCAAATCATTTATCAAACTTACCCATTATTCTAAAATATATTCACTTGGATAAACTAGAACAAAAATATGATGAACCAAAAATTATTTCTATCAAACTCATATTTTCAAACTCATCTTACACAAGCATTTTCTTACAAGTTAACTTTCTCCTACACTCCAACTCTTACAAATTCACTTACACACTCTAAATCTCTTACACAAGTTAGTCTTCTTCCATACTCATAACACTCTTGTTCATGCAATCTAAGAACTACAAAGTTGTCCACACCCATTATAAATACTCCCCTTATCCATGAGATCACTTGCACCCCTTCATCAAATCTTTCTACCTTTCTTTCTCATATCTTCACTTCATTAAAATCTTACTAACTTTATACCCTTTTTATTAGTTGAAGAATCAAATGAAGATGGAGCTTGATCTATCACTTTAATCCAATAGTCATCAACTTTTGAAAAGTCAAGTATTATCATTTTGGAGCTTAGATATCATCTCTTTGGGTAATTGAAGAACTACTTTTTAAGCTTGAGACTTAAGATTCTCTTCGGCTCATTCCTTTGAGTTCTTATTTTCCTATTCTTATTTCTTGTTTGTTAAAGTACCTTGAGAAAATGGTCACATTTTCTTTTAACTCTCTCATTATGGATATTTAGTCATGTTTACTTGATGATTTGAAAAGCACATTAACATGATTTTTTTTTTTTAGATATTTAAATTTAATGGTTATATTAAAGTTATATCAAGTTTAGTGATATTTTCTGAAAATTAATAATACTTTTAAGTCACTCTAGAAAAGTTATAAATATGGAAAATTTTGTTAATATGATAAGGTAGATGCATATGAGTTTATTATGTGAAATATTATTTTAAGTTTCATGTATGCTTTATGAACTTATGCTTTAAGAAAATATTTAAAAATGATGTTTAGTAATGTTTTTATTATGAAATCTTTGTAATTAAAATTTGTAACTTAAAAACTTCAATTAAAGAATATTTTATAAGTACTTTATAGTGGCTAAAAGTTAGGATATGATTTTAGATATGTTCCTTGAATTTTTTTTATTTATTAAAATAACGTTAATTAAAATTTTGGTAAGAAATACATATATATATGTTTTTTTATAGGAAGAGGTGTTAAATACTTTCTTAATTAAAAATAGCTAAGAATATAAATTATTTAAGTTTGAAATAAGTAAAAAGTTTTATAATAATTTTATAAATAAAATTTTAAAAAGAAAATAAATATTAGATGAATTCTTCTTGACTTGTAAGTTTTTGGGACACTCTATAACAATCACATAATGACTCTTAGTTAAAATATTATCCTTAACTTTTATGGATTATTTATGACATAATAATGACTTAGCTTAGCCTCTAGAATCTTAGTATAGTTATGGAAATTTATTATTTAATTAATATTAATTTACTAGGTAACTAGTATTTTATCCAAAGAGTAAAATTGTCAGAATTTTGACAGACTTATAAGAATGTAAACTATTTTGATTTAGAGTCTTGTTTGATATTGTTGTATTGATGTAAGACTCTAATAGAAGGTAACGCCGAACATCGGACCCATGTAAAATCCCTGGCCCTGTTAGCCAGACGAAATGCGGTCGCATGGGGTCCGGAAAACCCATCCCGGGAAGTCTCGAGCAACAAGATAGGAGAGGAGTGAGACCCCACCAGCTAGGTTTAGACTTCGCTCACCCAACGACCTTCATATATGAGTCATTATTGTGTGGATCTTGCGGATGCGCTAACGGTAAAGTTGGAGGCTTAATCAATCCTGATTGAATAAGCATTAAGGTTACAAGTATTTAGCTAAGCACAACTTCCGCAAGATGAGGAATGTAACTTAAATGGCTTAATAATGGCCAATAAAGAGTAATAAACTTTAGATTGTGTTTGATGATTATTTTGTAAGTATGATTTAACCATCGCATCATAAGTTTTTGAGGAAATTGTACTCCTTTATCAGCCGACCGATGACCCTGCCATCCGTATCATGGATGAAAAGATTTTGCGGAAAGTTTAGCCCGTTTCGACTCAGGCCGCAACTTTAATTTATTTTCTATCGGATTAAATGATTATTTTACTTGATGACTTTAATGACTATCTTGTAATTGGTACATTGTATTGGAGGCCGACCTCGTACACGGACGTGGTTATTTAAATCTTGGAATTTTTGTTCCATGTGAAAGGATGTTCTCGATAACCGGCTTTACAAAAATTAAAAAAAAAAAGGATTTTCAAAACAAGTATTTGCAAAAAATCTAATTGTTTTTGATGTGCTTATGTGATTATGTGTAAAATTACGTGTCGGATTAATTAAGTCAATGTGAAAAGTTGATCACATGTTTAAAAATTTTTGTGGTTAAAAGTAATGTAAGGGTTATGTGACAAACGAGCTAACGCTTCACCCATGGAAAAATCAGCCCAAGAGGCCAATGACGATTCGGAAGTACTTTAAGAATATGGTATATCACCGCCCGCAATAATGAATCGGAGAAGCCGATCCGCTCGCCGGAGAATTGGTCCAGAGATGGAGAAACTTTTGAGGTCATTAACCGGCCGCCGCGACCTAAAAGTAAAGTGGCTTCCTTCTACCATATCCGTCCAACAGAAAGGCGGGCGCCCTCAAAACCACCTCGACCGATACCTTTGGGATGATTTCCTTATAACCTTCACCAACAATTCATCCGCCATCACCCAACGAAAAAGGAGAATGAGTTCTTACATCTCGCCAGTGGTCAGACCGGACGAAAGTACAATTGTAAGTTCAATGAGCCGCCTCATTTGCTTCTGAATCGTAGCGAAGTGCTCCTGCATCCCGCTTTCCGGGGTCTTAATCTTAAGATCCAAAAGGGATGGGAAATATTCTGACTTTCGGATCTCTATGATCGTTGAGTATGAGAGGATCCTTGATAAGGAGGACAATACCAAACAAAAGAAAATTTGAGGCAAAACAAAGGAACAAGAGGTCAATTAGCTGGATCGCGAAGCTCCAACCAACAACTTCAACAAAACCACGCCGAAGCTGCCATGGTGAAGGATCACCGAGGTCGCTCATGTACTCGGAAGATCATCTCGCTTTAAATGCAAAAGGAGGGTCAGGTTTCCACTAACGCCGGAACGGATCCAGCTTGGGGAAGTTACCGGGTAGTTCATGGAGCCCGTGTTCTCGAAAATGTTCGAGTATTTCACCGAGGATCGCGGGTTTGATGCTATTAGCAAGCATGTAGACAATCTTCATCAGCGCTTGAGGGTAAGGTTATTTCGGGTCACTTTGCCGTAGGGAGACTCTTTGGCTCATATTCTTTGATTCAGAGCCAATCCGATCTTTTATCTCTACTTCTTTCCTTCATAAATCCTCTATCTCTCAACCCCAAAAGTTTAATCTTCAAATTCACCCTGACTGCTCACCATTCATATGGGGACCGTATCTTCCCAACTTCCTCTTGAGATTTCTGACAACCATCCGCTTTAACAATAGTTTTTGAGTTGGGTACATATGGTATTATTGGGATGGACCGGTTGGGACGCCATCACGCTGAGATTTTGTGTAAAGAGAAGATTGTTCTGTTAAGGCCCGTGGAGAATGTTTGATTAGGAAGAATTCAGGTCTCCCATTCGACATTTCTCAGCTCAATCCATCAGATGATTAAACATGGAGATGAGGGATATTTGTGTTTTATTATAGTAGTGAGGAGAATATCAAGTTAAGTCTTGAGGAAACCCCAATTGTTTGTGAATACCCTGATGTTTTCCCTGAGGATCTACCTGGTTTACCTCCAAGGAGAGAGGTTGACTTTCATATTGATCTAATTCTTGATGCTACCCCTATCTCTAAGACTCCACTCGCTTTGCTCCAAAGAAGTTACCTAATTGAAAAGCAATTGGATGAGTTATTGGAGAAAGGTTTTATTCACCTAGTGTGTCACCCCGGGAGCCCCTGCTCGCTTGTGTAAGAAGGATGGAACGATGAGATTGTGTATTGATTATGGAGATTAATAAGATCACCATTAAGAATCCGCTACCCTTGCTAGGATGATGATTTGTTTGATCACCGGAGCGCCGTGTTCTCAAGATTGATTTAAGGTCCGATATCATCAATTGAGGATAGCCGAGAGGATGTTCCTAAAACATCGATTTCGTACCCGATATGGACATTACTAGTTTTTGGTGATGCCATTTGGGTTAACAAATGCACCATCGTCGATTTATTGATTTGATTCGTAGGTATCTTCGTCCTTATTTGGATAAGTTCGTGATTGTTTTTTCGATGATATTTTGGTATACCTGAGGAATAGGGAAGAACATAAGAGCACTGAGAATGATTCTAGCTTTTGAGAAAAGAGAAATTGTATGGGAAGTTTAGTAAGTGTGAGTTTTGGCTCGAGGGAAATTTCTTTCTAGGTCATATTGTGTCGAAGGGTGGAATTTCAGAGATCCCGGAAGATTAAAGCATAACGAATGGCCAATTCCGTGAAATGGGACAAGTTCTGAGCTTTGGGATTAGTCGGGTACTATAGGAAATATGTTGAAAACTTTTCTACTGGCTCATCCATGTTCGAGTTGTTAAGAAAGGGATAGATTTCGAAAGAAGAGAGGCACACCGCTGAGGAATTAAAGAAAAGACTTTTCTACGTTCTCGTGATAGCATGCCCCATTGTAGCAAGCCATTTGAGGTTTATTCTGATGCTTCATTTGAAGGATTGGGTTGTGTACTTATGCAAGAAGGAAAGGTCATAGCCTATGCATCGAGGCAGTTGAGGCCACATGAGGTGAATTACCCCGTGCATGACGTTGAGCTTGCCGCAGTTATCTTTGCTTTGAAGTTGTGGAGACATTATTTGTATGGGTTACTGTGTAAGATCTACACTGATCATCAAAATTTGAGGTATGTCTTCAACAAAAAGGAATTGAACATGCGCCAAAGGCGGTGGCTTGAGGTTATTAAGGATTATGATCTTGAAATTGTATACCAACCTGGAAAAGCGAATAAGGTTGCTGATGCGTTGAGTAGGAGACCGAGAGTGTCCGTAAATGCCTTTGTTTATCGTATAATTGAGGCACAACTTGAGGATCCAGAGATTGTTGAGTTGATCCATAGAGTTGAGGAAAATGAGACTGATGCTTTTGCCTAAAAAAAGTTAAACAATATATATATGAATGTGTAATTTTTTCTTATTAAATTCTAAGATATATGTATATCTTTTTTCACACTTTATATCTACCTATAATGTAATTTTAGACTACATATCGAATGTAATTGTAGATTAATATAGAGTTTACAAATTGTGAATATACAAAATTAAAGTAAAATTAAATTAACTTAGATTAAAAAATATATATCTAATGTAACTTTTTCCTAAAAAAAAGGTTAAACAATATTTTCCTAACTATAATTATGCCAAAAAATTATGCATATATGATAATAATTAAAGATTTTGTACAATTTTAAAATATTTTTTTATTAACATAAATTTCTAATGAAATTTATATGAAGAATATTCTCATTTCTACAAAAACCATTAAATTTTCATATTTCCTTACTAACGTAAAGCTAATATTCAAAATTTAAATACTTACAATATAAGAATACATGTCTGTGCAAAAAAATTTATTACATACATGATTGGTTAGTTGATGAAATATGTCTTTTATTCTTAAAAATCTTAATAAATACCTTTTATTCGTATAAAATTTATCAATATCATATCTATACATTTGTGTTGTATATTCAATTAGTTGTTGATTGATTGTATGGATATTATGTAATTGTTTTTGTCAGAATGTTTTGCTTAAGAAAATGTCTATAGTGTTGGGTCAAATATAAGGTTATTATTCTTATAAAAAAAAGAATATAAGGTTATTATTGTGTCATAGACTTGGTGAATATGATGGGTAAAGCAGATATTCGATTGTATAACTGCTAAAGCGAATGGTAATATAATAAAATTTTAATTTTTATCTACAAGAGGAAGGAAATGAATTAGTCTACTTCTCTTATATAGTTATGTGGAGCATAATTCATTTATTTTTTAATTACAAAAATAACATATAAAAAATTAAAAGGGAATAAAATAAAAGAAATGCAAATGACATAATTAATTTATTAGTGAAAATATGCCCTTTATTACTAATTGTTTAAAAAACAAAAAAAAACCGTCCATTATTACTAATTGAATTATTTTTTATTTCCTACGGGATTAATAGTACTATTTTTCAATAAAACTAATAATTTGATTTATAAATCATATATAGCATAGCACGTGCACTATGCTTGTTTTACATGACTATACATGTGTAAACATTTAAAAATTTTCTCACCCTTTTATCATCCAACACAAAAACACCGCAAATTAAACTAGCCCGGCTTGAAGTGAGCGATTAGATTGTTAGGTCCAATGCATGTCTTCGACCCTCGAAACCCTCCCTAAGTCTTCACCAAACGTCAAAAGTCCCAAAAAATCCCTAAAGTCCAGTAAAGGCCAAAAATACCAAAGTAAAAACCCGCGAACCTCCCGAGTCAAACCACCAACCCAAAATAAACTACTATAACAAAAAAGCCAAAATCCAACCTCCTACCTTAATTGCCTTCTTTAACCCAACTCTTGAACCTTCCAAAACCCTAAAACCCTTGGAATCAAAGTCGGTATGTACCGTCAGTTATGGTGCCAAACGGAAGACCGGTGCATAGAGCGTAAGAGTAAAAAAAACAAATAGGAAAAATATAAACTAAAAATCCCACCTTTACTCCACCTTTCAGAAACAAAACCACTTACCCACCTTTAACAAGGATATTCTATTAATAATCTCTTACCGGTTGGATTGTTTTGACAATCGGTTTTTTTGGTAATAAGATACGTGTCGATGTTTACTAGGTTTATTCTATTTTTTAATAATTAAAAAAACAAATATAAAAAAAAACCCAAAACCACCAGCCCCCGCCACTGTTAACGCTCCCCCCCCCCCCATCTCCACCCCTCCACATCACAGTCGTAGCCACCTCGCTTCCTCGGAAACCAACCTAAACTTGTAGCACCGCTTCAAGCTCTTCACGTTCATGACCAGTAGCAATAGGCATTACATCTTCACCCTTAGTTTTTGAAACTTCTACACCTCCCAAAAATAATCCAATCAATTAAACAAAAAATCAACTATAATAGATCTAAATAAAATCCTATAAAAGGGGGAAATCAAAAATCGACATCAGCGGAGAAATGGCGACGAGAGAGGAGAAATGAAGATGAGCGAATAGCAGAGGTAGCACCAGGAAGACGATGAGAAATAGAAGAAAATGAAGGTTAGGGTATTTAAGGGCCGGGAGGTGGTGTTTTCGGGGTGGTTAGGGTGTTTTCTAGCCTGAGGTAGGAGTTTTCAAGGCTAGTCAGCTAGGTGGGGTTTTTCAGGGCTAGGGTTGAGTTTTCAGGGCTTAGTAGGGTTTTTCGAGGCTAGGGGTTGAGTTTTCATGGCTGGGTTGAATTTTTCGTAGCTAGGGTTGGGTTTTCGGGGTGGATATAAGGTTTTTCGACGTGGTTGGAGAGTTTCATGGTGGCCTTGTTGGTATAGGGCGGTAAGGGGTGAAGGTCAAGGTGGCTATGGTGGTGGACTGGTGGCGCGAGGTGAGAAATTTTTTAAAAATAGGGGGAGGGGGTTAACCTGTAACTGGTTGCATTTAGATCAGGGATCGTGAATGAAAAATCCCTGTCAATAGTGGGATTATTTTGAAATAATCGAAAGGTAGGGTTGTTTATGAAAAGACGGAGTAAAGGTGGGATTATTAGTTTCCATTTTTCCAAATAAATGTGGCTTATAAAATGTTGACAATATTTAACAAGTTGTTATGATATGTGTTTACAAAAGAGTATCAAGTACTCATTCCCCCCTTCCTCTTATATCAAACTGCCTAACAGCAATTATTAGGTCAAATTTCAAAAACTTTAAAAATGGCAAAAATAATATCATAATGACATTTGTTAATACTAAAGTTGTGCGTCGCTCAGTATCTCAAAGAAAATAAATGATAAATATCAACATAAGGGATAAATTCAAAGAACAATAAAAAATTAAAAAAAAATATATATATATATATATATATATATATATATATATATATATATATATTATATATATATATATATATATACATATATATATATATATACATATACATATATATATATAATATATATATAATATATATATATATATAATATATATATATATATATATATATTATAATATATATATATATATATATATATATATATATAATATATATATATATATATATATATATACTATATATATATATATATATATATATATTATATATATATATATATATATATATATATATATATATATATATATATATATATATATATATATATATAGATATATACCAAAAGAACATAAAGGTTAAAATAAATGAATATGAAACTTAGAATATGTTTCCAAGTAAACAAGAACATACTCTCTCTCTGTTTATTTGTTTTTTTTATATGCATCGCTTGGGAATGTACGGAGTTTTATGAGAGTATTTTTTTTTGAATAAAGATTGATTCATAAATAAAAAGTCATACGACAGCTATAAAGAGATTTAAATTTAATACATGACATTTGAATTAAATAAAAACATCCTTACAGCAGAGTTAAGATCGTTGTTGCAAATCGTACATTCTTCATACCCTCTTTCATATCGACGTGATTTACAAACTTTTCCGACGAGGGGGTCTATCGATCTGTTGTAGTCGTGAAGAAAATTTTCATCTGATTACAATCGAAGGATTAACCTATTTCTCAATCCCGCACAAATCTTTACCCATGAAACAACTTGTACCAAACAAAACTTAAAAAACAAAAACAAAAACAAAACTAGAACAAAGCCCACCATAGGGGCACTTACTAAACTCAAACCCACAATAGGGGTACTTACTACCTTCAAATAGTGTAGATTTATTGAATTCAATAACAAAATTATAGAGAAACTAAAGGGAAAATAGCCAAATTTTCGGCCTATGAAGCACTTTATTTAATAAAACCCTAGAGAGAAATAAAATATAGAGGAGACTTTTAGGAGAGTAATATAATATTGTAAATAGTTGAATAGTTTATTACAATCAAAGTAAAATGGGGACTATGTAATGAAAGAGAAAGTATCTGTGAGAGAGTTTATTTATTTATTATTTTAGTGGGAACAATGTGAGAGAGATAAATGATAAAATAATTTAAGTGGGGTTTAAAGTAAGAGAAAGAAATGATAAAATATAGTATAAATTTACCACATAAACAATTGATGCATTTGAAAAAAAAAGCCGTATTAGAGAAGCGATGCATTTAAAAAAAACGTAGGGGGTATTTCGTATTATTGATACCCATAGAGCATTTTTTATTTATGTACCTTAAAAAGCATATTTTTAATGTAAATAACATATTGTTTAGAGCTAAAGATATTGATCATACTCAAAGAACATATATTATTCCATTTTAAATAGATGAATATGGATTGAAAAATAAGAAAAGAACACTCATCATCATAATCCAAAGAACCTCAGAAAATAACAAAAAACAGAAAATAATATGTATAAAAAATAGAAATAAATTGGAAAATATCTTTTCTTTCAATAAAAACTTTGTCAATTACATCTCTCCATTATTAAATTCATTTGAATGATAATATCATATCCCTAACTGCACGTTAAATCACTTTGAAATTCGAAATTCAAAATTTGTCATTAAAACTCCCTGTATAAAAAATCAAATTCTCTCTCCATACAAAAGTATGAAATTTTATGTCTCTACAAAATTTATTGTTTATTGTTTGATTAATTTGTTCGTCGATTTTCGTCATTGGTTATTTGTAATCTGATTAATGATTTCACATTGATTTGTTAGTGATTTTATGTTCTATTTTTATTTGTATAGTTTTGTATGATGTCAGCTTTTTCTTCTTATTTTTTCGATTGAGATCTTCAATTTTATTTATTAAATTGGAGTGTTGTTTTATGTCGATTAATTATTCTAAATTAGTGGTCCATTTGAGTGGTTATGGTTTTTATTCAAGGTTTAGTTGTTAGATTTTGCCTTAAAGGGTATACTTTTCGTATATTTTGATTTACTTTTGGGGTATATAAATTAATGGTTAGATTAGTAATTAATTAAGTGTAGTGTTTAAAATCTAATTGTGGTTACTTAAAGTTGCAATAAATCACAAATTAAAAATTTGAAAAGTTGCAATAAATGTGTAGCAAATGCTTAATCTTTGAGACAAGCATATGACTCCTGGCAAGATCAACCAGTATGACTATAAATCACCAATTAAAATTTATACCATTTTTAGATTAGTTGAAATACATAAGTCCATCACAATCTCATTATGTATGAGCTTAAAAGGTTAACTTGTCAAACAAGCCTTCCTTAAGTCTACCTTTGAACCACCTAGTTGTTTTTGCCTCCTCGTCATCTGCATCCTCTTCCAAAAAATAAGACTTGGTTTTGAACGCAGACCGATCCTTTAGGACACTCACACCATGGTTACTTAAAGCTAAAAAGAATAGCATAAGATAATGACAATCTTATCAAATATTCTACAATTTGATATTCGTATATATTTACAAGGAGAAAAATTGAGATACAGGAGAGCACATAATTAGTTCACAATCATACCAGTCTTGAAAGCTTGGAAGTCGACTTTCATTTTTTTCACCTTAAAATAACAATGAAAATATTAGAAACTGACATGTAACAAGAGCTGCAAATAACACTGGAAAGTCCCTTCAAAAATAAAGCACAAGCACACATATATGAAAACTTCAGAAGCAGATTACCAGGTCATAGCGACCAATTAAGACATTTACCTCCTCCTCATTAGAAAAGCCAAAAGAATTGCTGAAAACCACCGCAAAGGCAAGATGTTCAAATTGAAGGGGCTCTGGAACTGCAGCCCAAGAAAGGGAAAGCTATGTTACAACAGGATTAGCGCCTTTTGACGTTTACAGCCAACAATATAGACAACCCAAGATTAGATACATAATTGCCCACTTAAAAACAGGAAAATGTCCTCAAGGCC
>CM033466.1:2031498-2064524 GCA_019425755.1 Amaranthus cruentus
ATGGTGTGTTTGCTTGGGTGGGCTGTTTTTACACATTCAAATATTTGCTCTTTTTTAAGCGTGAAATTTTTCCAACCATTATCATCTTGTTTATGTTCCAGGTCAAAGATGCTGTGAATGATGTGCTTTTTCCTTATGCTTATTTACTGTTGAATGTGAACAACATGTTGCCTCTATGCGGGTATTGTGATGACTTTATTGAAGTTGCTGAACTTCGTCGTAAGGCTGAAGGGACTCGTTTTATCAACAGGGATCATTTCATGTGGGCCTTTCGTGAGAGAGGATATGGTACTTTTTCTGATATTGACCTTATTCAAATATTTTTTATTATTTTCTTCAAGCTCTATTTTGTTACTAGTGGTTATTTAACACAAATTCTCTTGGGTTCATTTTGCCGCAGAGCTCCCTAGTATGTTTATGGATATTGCAGCCTCTAGAAATGCTGATGATAAAGCTGATCAACCTCCTTATCACATATATGTGACTGCAATTGCGTTGTCAAAGGCTGGTATGTTTCCTATGCCTTGTAATTTTGAGCTGTTTATGGTGTGGCCTTGAGGACATTTTCCTGTTTTGAAGTGGGCAATTATGTATCTAATCTTGGGTTGTCTATATTGTTGGCTGTAAACGTCAAAAGGCGCTAATTCTGTTGTAACATAGCTTTCCCTTTCTTGGGCTGCAGTTCCAGAGCCCCTTCAATTTGAACATCTTGCCTTTGCGGTGGTTTTCAGCAATTCTTTTGGCTTTTCTAATGAGGAGGAGGTAAATGTCTTAATTGGTCGCTATGACCTGGTAATCTACTTCTGCAGTTTTCATATATGTGTGTGTGCGCTTTATTTTTGAAGGGAATTTCCAGTGTTATTTGCAGCTCTTGTTACATGTCAGTTTCTAATATTTTCATTGTTATTTTAAGGTGAAAAAAATGAAAGTCGACTTCCAAGCTTTCAAGACTGGTATGATTGTGAACTAATTATGTGCTCTCCTGTATCTCAATTTTTCTCCTAGTAAATATATACGAATATCAAATTGTAGAATATTTGATAAGATTGTCATTATCTTATGCTATTCTTTTCAGCTTTAAGTAACCATGGTGTGCGTGTCCTAAAGGATCGGTCTGCATTCAAAACCAAGTCTTATTTTTTAGAAGAGGAAGCGGATGACGAGGAGGCAAAAACAACTAGGTGGTTCAAACGTAGACTTAAGGAAGGCTTGTTTGACAAGTTAGCCTTTTAAGCTCATACATAATGAGTTATATTGGTGATTTATGTATTTCAACTAATCTAAAAATGTTATAAATTTTATAAATGTTATACAAGGAAGACTTATGTATTTCAACTAATCTAAAAATGTTATAAATTTTAATTGGTGATTTATATTGTCATACTGGTTGATCCTGCTAGGAGTCATATGCTTGTCTCAAAGATTAAGCATTTGCTACACATTTATTGCAACTTTTCAAATTTTTAATTTGTGATTTATTGCAACTTTAAGTAACCACAATTAGATTTTAAACACTACACTTAATTAATTACTAATCTAACCATTAATTTATAGATTAGATGTTAGTTTTTAGTTATATTGTTTATGCCACGTCATTAAGTTTGTTATTGTATACTGAGGTTGTTAGGGAGTTTGTTAGTACAACCAAGTGTGTACTCTTTCAGTTTCTTGTTTATCCTCTTAGATATATAAAGGGGGTTCTCCCTAATGAACATTGTACAGATTATTTGATAAAATTTCAATAACAGTGATTTTATATGTGTAATTATACTAAGAAGGAATAGTTCAGAGTGTTCTTTGTTATTTAAGTGATACTTTGTAATTAAAATTGTAAAGCTAACGAACAAGACATTTTATCAAAATATCATTACTTGTTGACAGAGGACACTATGATATATTCTATTATTCAGCATTTAAAAATATAGAGCTGCAGCCCCTATGATAGAGTTTTTGATTCACTCTTCTGAGGTTAAATCCTTATTAGTGCATTTAAGAGTCATTCCTCATTAGTCAAATTATTTTTGGGCTCCATTAAGTGATGAATAGTTATATGTTTAAATATTGTGTAATGACATTTGCCTTCTTAGTGGAGCAGCCCAAAACAGTATCACATCATTCTGTTATATTGTGTAATATTCACTCTTTACCATTTAGTATTTTAATAATAGACATTATTCTGTTATGGTAACAATTGTATACTTTAAACAGGAATCTTGCTTTGAAGTTCAGGTATGATTTGACTCATTACCATTGATAGTGGAGCAGGCAATCCGACTCTTTCTTGTGGTTTGACTCTTGATTGTGATACCATTGTTGGTAAGAAACTTCAAATGTATAATATGAGTAGCAGCTCCAACAGGCTGATTTCAAAACAGCAACATTTATTACTCAGGAAGTTACATAATCAAAGAACATAAAAGCTCACCTTGACCTTTGGCTGAGAAGGAACTATATAAAGTTGAACAATTGTAAGCCAAAAACAAATAATGAACAAACTGCAACCCACAATGGCTAGAAGTTACCCTCCATCAAGGAAAAAGCTTTGGTAGAAATAAGGACATATATAGTAAGAAAATGTAATTAAAGAAGGTTTAGTTCAACTAACAATGAACTTTCAACTTCAGGAAACAGGTATATTAAAGTAAATTTATCTAACTTGTCTCAAAGCTTGATGTATAACATCATCATTTATAAACGGCCTTAGTGACCGCGTCAGGAGGTAGTTCTCGAATTTACCACTCGAAGACTTAAAATTCAATGAAAAAACAAACTTCTCCTGCATCACATAATCTTGCTTTACCATGTTGTAGATGACTGTCATAAAGGACGCACAACTCACAGCATCGAGTTTTTCAGAAGCAATTACTTTTTCTTAACCCTGGTACTCCATCTCTAATTGCTCATTTGAGTTCACACATAATGCATTTCCTGCCTTCTCCATAAGAATTTCAAGTTCGTTGATTACGGCTTTGGCTTTGGATACACAATCTTGAAGTTCAGACAAACTTGTGTTCAGCTGATCAACACTCAGCATGCTATCATACACATTGGAACAACCAGCTTCCACATATGCATTAATCCTCTTGGTTTCATTTCCTTTAATGATGCTCTTGACCAGATATAACGATTCGTATATTGAAGAGCGTCTGAGAAGTTCAAGTGCCTGCTGAAACCTCATGAGAAACTTGCTCCCAAGTTCTACTGACTCTTCAAACTTTATGACTCCCACAATAAACTCTGCCAACAATTCCCTCATTTCATCATCAACATTGGGTATTGATTATGTAACTTCCTGAGTAATAAATGTTGTTCTTTGATAAGGTTTCTCTGTACAACCTTCTATCAACAAGTTGTTTCTGAAAATCATAATTAATATAAAACAAAACACATATTTTTTTAAACTGTTAACCCTAAATTAGGACATGACAAGTTGATAAAGTTTGCAAATGACTTTGAGTTTGATAAGGCATTAAGGATTCATGCAATAATTACTTAGAGGACAAATAATGCCCTCAGAGAAGGGAATAAAAAAAGGACAACTAAAAGCAAGTCAAAACAACTTATATATTACAGGAAAAAAGGAAGAATCTTTATAATAATTTGATATTTGTAGTTTCTCATCAGTATAGGCCCTTTTCCATGCAGACATATCATGATTCTCAATTTCATCCTCCTTACCTTCGAAGAGTGAATAACACTATCAAACTAAATCCTTCTAAATATTTATTTATGTACAACAAGAATCGAATCTTTTCACGAGCCCATCTAAAAAGAAAAATCATCAAAATACTAAATTTTCAAAATCATCATAGGCAGACAACACCATGGTTAGCACCCAACTGTTATACTTAATTCCATGTGTGTATATTTCTGATGAAGTTGTTCTTGGTTGATCTTGTACACATCTTTCTCATTTCATTGTACTTTCAATATCAACATGTTTAGATTAAAATACCAAAATGGATGGGGATTAGGCTTAACATTATCCACATAGCTCTAAATAATGTAACAACTTAGCTACGATAAAATAACAAAAGAATAAAAGATTCACACAATTAACAAGAGTATAAAATTTTCTCTTTGCCCATTCATACTCCCCTATAGATAGAGGTGTTCATTCGGGTCATCGGGTCGGTTTCGGACGGCTGTAATTCGGTTCGGTTAGAATTCGAATCGGTAAATTTTCGGATGTATGCAGCAACGGGTCATACTCGGGTCAGATCGGTTAGTTACGGGTCGGTTTAACAGCGGTTGTTCACGTTATCGGGTTCTGTCCGGTTTGTTATCGGTTAAAATTCGAGTCGCGTGCCAATCGAGCTCGGGTTGTCATCGGTCTAAAATTAGTTCGGTTTCATCGGGCACAAATCGGGTTCGAGCTTTATTTTTCGTGTAGTTATCGGTTACGGACAACTATGGATCGGGTCAATATCGAAATAAGTTAATATTCAATTTTTAATTGATGTATATTAATATTATTCATTTACTTACAAAAATAATTACCGATTGTTTTATTGGAGATGGCTGATCAATTAGTTTCAATTAGTTTATATATATATATATATATATATATATATATATATATATATATATATATATATATATATATATATATATATATATATATATATATATATATATTAAAGCTCGATAATCGAAATTCGATCTGTTTGGATAAATTAAAAGACAATAAGACTAAGACTAATCTAAACTATCTTATAGAATATAGAGTATTAGCCTTTAGCTTATTACATACTAAGAATTATAAGTGTTATTAACTTATTGAGTACTACTCTAACCTAATAGTCTCTCCAATTCAGAGTAATTGTCTCGATTTATTTTTAGGCTAGTAATTACAATATATTAAATAGAGGGATATTTATGAAAATTCCAAATGAGACGTTTGTTCTTAATTAAAGGGAGTATAAGCTATTCGAATATACATTACTCTATTACACTAATTATCGATCGTATTTCAAAGTTTAATAATCAAAACTTATTCTAATAAAGTGAATTAGATTAATCAAGAAATCCTAACTACCTGATATGATATAATGATATTATGTATTTATACTTATTAGTGACCTTGAATGAATACTTTAAACTAATAAATCTATTACATTAATAATTAATCGTATATAATTTAAAGCTTAATAATGTTCAAACTAGATCTATTGGACTTAATCAAACTAATACAAACTATCTTATAATTATTTTTTAATTTAATTAAATACCAAATTATTTGATCAAATTAAAAAAAATATTTAATATTTGATAATACAATATTACTTAAATAAATTATTTTAGATAACTAATTGTCCAATTTGATGAATATATTACTCAATTGATACATCAACTATTCTAAGTCGTTGATCTTTGTATATGGACGTGTGAGATCTTACCATATCAGCAATCCATGAGTTATACTTGCACAAAACGTTATTGGGTATTAAGATAGCACACGGATAAGGTATTTGAGGCGTTGGATTTTTAATGCTAATCAGATCAATGGTCAAGAACACTCATAGAGTCATAGGCATAGCACACGGATAACTGATTCACACTTCACACCAACATATTGATACACAAACACAAAACCCTAGTTTCTCCACCGCAAGCTGCTGTCTTCTTGAACCGTCATCTTCTTCTTCATCAAGATCTGCTGTCTTCATCTCCATTTGCGAGCTGCTGTCTTCATCTCCACACTTTCAAGAAGCGGGATTTCAGAGGTCTATTTATTAAGTTTTCGTTTCTTGGATTTCATTTGTTTATTTATTCAATTAATTTTGTTTTCATTTTCGTTTCTTCATCAGATTTCAGAGGTTAATTTATTCAATTAATTTCATTTGTTTTTTTTTTGTTTAAATTTTGTTTACACTTTCAAGCTGCTGTCTTGCATTTTCGTTTCTTGTTGCTGCTTAAATGGCACTTTGCTGCTTAAATGAATGGCAACTAACCTTTTCCAACTGTCTTATTTGATTATTTCTATCTAGTTTTTCATATGGGCTATGTTAGGATGTGTGACTCACTAATCTCATTATGTGTGTGTTGAGTATGGATGGGCATGTGAGGTTGATAAGAAGTACAAGCCAAGATGGTTCGCTGACTGTTCGAAGAAGCTTGGCTCGACCTCAGCTATGTGCTCGACCAAGTCGAGCCAGTGTGCTCGACCAAAACAGAATGTGCAGCCCTCCGCTCGACCCAGTCGAGCCATTGTGCTCGACCCAGGCTGCCAGTCGAGCAGTGCTACTGTATGACGCGCATATATAGTTTCTGGTTTATTGAATGGGTCTTTGTCTTGTCATTTCCTTGGGTCCTATCCTTATAAATACTCCTTGTATACATCATTAATAAGAGAATAACATAATCTTTACATTGGAATCAAGAGTGAGAAACACAAGTGAGCCTGACTACACCTTCAAGCTCACTGATCGTGAGTGGGAATCAGTTGAAAACATGGCTTCTATTCTTGAACCTTTCTATGAAATGACTAATCTTTTTTCTGGGTCAGATTATCCCACTGCAAATCTATATTTTGAACAAGTTTGTAAGGCAAAATACCACCTGCGACGTGCTTGTGAAAGTGAGGATACTTGCATAAGAGAGATGGGAAATGAAATGTTTGAGAAGTTGGAGAAATATTGGGGGGAGTCCTCTTTAATTTTGTCTATTGCTGCGATGTCGAGTTTTATGTTTCGTTTTGGAGAAAGTGTTTCATGGTGTGATGGTGGACATACTCACGTACATTTGATGGATGATACTTTTGTGGTGGATATATAACTATTTATAGTTGTTGATTGAATGTAAATTTTTGGGGTTAAAACTTGATATTTGTATATTTAAATTTGGTGGATGTATAAGTAATGGATGTAAATTTTTGGGGTTAAAACTTAATATTTGTGTATTCAAATTAAGTGGATGTATAAGTGATGGATGTAAATTTTTGGGGTTTAATGTTTGAACAGTTGGTGGATTACTAATATGAAATATATAATTAGCAATAGAAATCAAGAAAAGTCTAGATGGAAGTGTTGAAGAAACTTTTAAGTTTTTGTATTGTTCCACTTCAATGTTTCTAAGGTTTTTGTAATGTGCTTATTGGTTTATAGTGGATATCAATATCAAGAGAAATCTTATTTATTTATAGATAATCTTGTTTACAAAGCTAAAATTAGGTGAAAAATTGATTCGGATTTATAACAGTTCAATTAATATTCGGTTCGGGTCTGTATCAGTTCGGGTAATAAACAGTTCGGTTAAGATCGGTTTTAGTCGGGTTGCACTCGGTTTCGTGCATAAATCAGGTCGGATTTGACTCGGGTCGATCACTGTTGCGTTCGGGTAATGTCGGTTAATGTTTATATGTCGGTTATAAAATTCGGTTGCAGTTCGAGTTCAGATTTCCCATTTTCGGTTGTCAATCGGTTCGGGTACAACTTCGATTCGGGTATTATCGGTTCGATAAACATAAAAAAGGAACACATTTTCGGGTCGGTTTATTTTCAGTTTCGGGTCGGGTCACTTTTGGACAGCTCTACCTATAGATGAGCTTCCTCGTTTCATCCTTGCTTATTATGTCTGTTATTAGCTAAATCACTCAGAAACTCATATAAAGTCTCCAAACATGTAGACAATATATTATAAAAAATCAATGTTTTTTTGTCAAAAATGAACTGTCAAACAGTAATAACAATGTCCGAGTGTCAAGTCTTAGAAACAGCCATGTAAGCTCTAAATGAAGAATCAAAGTAGTTTTTAGTCTTGCTTTTTCTGATATATGGAGATCTTTCTGCTTTTTTTAAATTTTTCGAAAATTTAGAGATTTTCTTAGCTTTTTTTAAATTTTTCTGCTTTTTTGAAAATTATTCTGATTATTTTGGCTTATTTCGTAAATTTAGAGATCTTTCAAAAATAGGCAGAGTATAACATGCATGTTATTTTTTTAATCTTTGTATTTTTACATTGTTTTTGTACATATGTATATATTTATTTTTAATCTTTGTATTTTTGCATTTTTTTTGTACATATGTATATATTTATTTATGAAATTTTGTATTATATTTCAAACATTTAAGTAAATAATGTTTTAATTGTATTATAAGCTTTAATGTATAATTTTTTCATATATTAATGTAAATTTAATTTTTAGTCCATATTTTGTTTATATATGTCTATTATTATTATTTATAAAAAACTTAAATATTTTTTTATAGCCCAGAGATAGCTATGCGACAGAATAGGCGACATGTTTTCACTTTGTCGCATAGCTTGGCGTCAAAATAGACGTCAAAAGTTTTTATGCGACAAAAAATTAAGCGACAAAGTGTTTAGTCGCCTATTTTGTCGCCTAAAGGGTTATGTGACAAATTAGGCTACCAAAGCACTTTGTCGCATAATTAGTTTCTATTTGCTGTGGCGAATTACAATCCAACTATTATTGATGTATGATTCACATTATCACTTCATCTCTGATCACGCATATGCATCAATGTATGACTCCCATGAATACAACATTGTCAAAATTACTAATTTGAAAATTTATTACTGATATCTATCATAACAGATGAATAAACTAATTAAAACAAATACATTGTTTTAGTGTCTATAATATAATATATCTTTAAAAATTAGTTTAAACATTTAATGAGTACCATATTATACATATTATGTGTAATTTCCATTCTATATGTAGCTTTTGCTCTAAAATGTTTAATTCATCATTTTAACGTTTAATTTATCGATTAATTTATCAACCCCCATCTCCGATCAAAAAACACTCTTGAAGATTCTGCGTATCAACCTTAGCAGCTAATTTGATGGTTTCCTACACCTTTTGCATGTCCTTAGCAATAGAATGCATAGCAAAGCTAAATGAAACTATCTGATCAACAAACACAAAACCTACAAAAGTTCATAGTAACAATTAATTGTGTGTAAGAGAAAATGATGACAATATTTGAAATGTTTTAGCAGAGATTCATTAGTTTTTGTATGTGCCAGAGCACATGATCCTAATCATAAGATTAAGAAAGAGGATTAAGACAAATACCTGCAACTTAAACAATCATGCAGAAAGATAAAAAAAGCCTACAATACCTGCAGAACAACCAGTCCTGCAGAATGACAAAACAACGCCCATCAGGATGACCAATCCTACGGAACGATAAGAAGGCATAAGTCCTTGCAACGCTACAAGTTTTGCAGAATGAAAGAAGAGCTGAGATACCTGCAAGATAACTAATCCTGCAGAGTGATAACAGCGGATACAATGACGTGGCAAAGAACAGCTGTAAAAGTAATAATGAATGTTGTTGCAACTCGTGTGAGGCGAGGCAACACACCTACCTCGTACCCTACCTAGAAAACTGTACTATTATGTACCAGAAATCAGAAAAGGGGACCACAACATGAATACCAACCAACCAATGGAGTCCACATCAGCCAAAAATTATATGTTTTTGACAACTTTTTTTTAGGTTGCACAATATGTATAATTTGTATAATAAAAATAATTAATTATTATTTCTTGTATAATTTTCGTTGCAAAATACCTAAGAAAAGGAGCGAAAATTTTCCCTCTAATATCTTTATTTCCCAGTCTATTATCATTCACACGACACCACGCACGGGCTGCTTGTTCAGTCCACAATCTCCTTGTTCTCAGCTATTACTTCCCTCTAATAGCTGATTTCATTCACACGAAGCCAAAGAAAACGCAAGAAACCATTATCACCCAGCAATTCGGTCCACAGTCTCCTTCATTCCATAGTCTCGGTTACAGACTGAGAGAAAACGCTAAAGAAAACGCCAAAGGAATTCGGTCCACGGTCTCGAATTCATCGTCAATTAAACGGTCCACAGTCTCCATTATCACCCAGCAATTTCTTGTTCTCCTAGCTCTCAACAAAACGCAAGATTTCATTCCTATCTCCTAGCTCTCAACAAAACACAAGATTTGATTCCAATTCATTCTCAAGGGTCGAATCTTTTCATCATCAACTCACAACTCTGTTCATTCAATAGGTATGTAATTTCTTCTTCTATTAAACTTTTAGGGTTTTCAATTTGTTATATATTAATCCAAAATGTGTTTCGTACTATCTTAATTGAGGTCTTATTTATTGAATTAGCATAATTATCATGGAAATTCCATTCCATACTTTGTTAATGGTGATGTAGCTTTTTGGTGGTTTTTCTTTAATTTTGACGAGTCTTAATTTGTCATAAAGTATTTAGTAATTGATATTGTTAGATAAATATGATAGTCGGTTGCATTAGCCCTTGGGATAGATCAATTTAGTGTCAACTTCTTGAAATTCGGGTGTTCGAAATTTTTGAATCTGAAATTGTTAGATATGAGATTTGACAATGTTTTAGAGCCATTTTCTTTAAATAGGTCTGGTGAATGTAGCCAAAAAAAAATCAGAATAGATAATGCAAGATAGTGCAGTAGAGTGGTGAGTTGGTAGCAATCAAGAGAATGCAATAAAACTTTAATACACAAACAAGAGAAAAGCCATGTTCAAAGTTGCTCTAGGATCAAATGACTGGTGGATAAGTGATAATGTAGTTTCACAACACTAGAAAAAGTTCCGACACACATGGAATAGTACAAACTCAAGAGACTGCATATTTGAAACTCTCACTCTTTTTTTTTTGAAACTCTCACTCTTGCTACAGAAGGAAACTGAGAAATGAGGACAGAAATTTGATCAATCCAAACCAAAAACAGGTATTCAAATCAAGAAAGATAAAACTTCAAAAAAAGACTGAATGAAGAGTAATTGAGTTTAAATTGTGGGTTTTCATAAAATTAAATCTGGTTGGTGATCATTATTTCAAACTAATTTTGAGTTTTTCTTTCTTTGTTAATGTATACACTACAATGATGGGGGAAAAGTACTTATGACGCATAGATAGTAATTAAATTGTATATAAATTATTGCTATTTAAGTTGGTAGTTACAAACATCATTATTGTAGATAAGATGATGAAATTGTGATGTATTCTTTCTAATTTATCATTTTTGTTTGTATTTGACCTCGAATGTTTTTCTTAAAAGAAACATTTTTCATCAGCCCCTACGTTTCTTTTAATTAAACAGGCAACACACAAAGGATTATCAAAGCTTGGTCTACTGGATGTTTGTATATTTGCTGGGTTTTCAAGCTCTAGTGAGAAGACCAACATAACTAGTTCATCTTAGCTAGCTTAAGGCAATACTATGTAAATATCAAGAAATTTTATCTTGTAACAAATTCATCGATCGATCATATAGGCCGTGTACCATATTAGGTCATTAATTTACGAATGAAATTAGGGTGGCAAAGCAATTGACAACATACAATTTAACGGCGCGGAAACAAGAATTTAGATTCAGCATAACATTTGACAATGGCTCATTTGACAAGAAGGTGGTACACAAAGTATGTGATGATCAAGAGACTACAAGATAATATTTTTAGGAGATTTGCAAATTCATTGGCTTCAAAAAGTTGGTTCTTTTCACCAACTTTTTTCAAGCTCAAGGAAAACAGCTTCAAGATACAACCGAAAATTAGAAGAATACACCCCATGTTCTTTTAAACATAACAACCCGATTATGATGGATGTCTTGTTGGATATGAAACTTTCAACTTCTAAAAACATAAAGCACCTTTACTTACTTATGCTGTCTCGTTTATTTTTACTTATCCATATTTTTTCTCCCTTAAATTCTATTTTATTATTCTTGTATGATGTGTGATTAACCCCACATTGAGTCACTAGTCAGACAATCATACTACATCGTTGACTATCAAGTTACAACATATCTATTCAGCCGGTCCAATATACAATAGGTGTATGTATTCATGATTATTGATGTCGGGTCTTTATTATAATGTTGATTATTGACTTCTGTAAGATTTGGAAAGGCTAGACTTGTGTATAAAATTAGGGGTTATGTATTTAAGATAGAGTTTATATATATATGTAATATCTGTGATTTTTTAGGGGATGGAAAAAGTATTATTTTGCTCCAAATGTAATATAAAATTGTATTGTATAAAATTATGTTGAATTAAATATGTATAAAGGCAATTCTTTTGTACCAATTAGATTTGAATCAATCTGTATCTTCACTTTTAGGACGTGGAATCCATGACAGTCCATTAAGTAAAACCAAAAAGTTCAAAAACATATTCTTTTTCAACATAATTAGATATTGTAATTCTAAGAATATACTTGATTTTCGTTCAATTAGTAATTAATTACAATTTACATGACATAATAAAGTAAAAAAGTTTATAAAACTTTGGCGGCCTTAACTTTATTCTTTAATCTGGCTATATACTGTCAGCATTTGCTACACTGTTGCTTTAAGGAAACTTTAGGACTATGAATGAATTCAGCTTCATCATAATATGATGAAGATTTATGGATTGGTTTATGTACATCGTCTCACATCATCCAACGTGGTGCACATGCAACCCAACAACTTAGGTGGACCTAATAAGATGTAGGTTTTTTAACAATAAAATGAATTATATACTTTAATTTAGAGATTAACTAATTTTGTAGTTGATTAATTAATAAATTAAATGATGTAAGCACTTTTGTTAAGGGGTAAAGATTAAAGATGGACAATATTGTTAAGGTTTTGATGATGATGATGATGATTAAATTTGAACAAATTAAAGGACCGTAAGTTTAATTTGTTAAAGGAGTTATTGCGCGTGTCAATAATAATTTTGTGTAACTTTTTAAAATGATTCTTAATTCATTGACTTAGAGTTAGACACGATTTTACTAAGTAACAATTTTATCATGAAACTAAGATTAAGAGTAAATTACAAAACCCAAAAATTATACCAATCCGCATTTGATGTAATTTTGGGGCCATTAATTTCAGTTGCTTAGCTATTAATAGTGATGGCCACGGTCCGGGTTGGCCCGGTGCCGAACCGCTTGAAACCGAACGAACCGAACGTTACGCGTTCAACCGAACCAATCCGCTAAAACCGCGGAACCCGCGAAAAAATTGCCGGAACCGTGGAACCGCCGGAAAAAAACGGACCAAAGAACCGTGGACCGGTTCACTTCCACCGGCTCAAAGGAACCGCTCGTAACCGCGGAACCCGACCGACCGGCTCATCTACCGCTTCCATGGAACCGGAACCGAACGACCGAACCGCATTGCCCAGGCCCAACCGCTCTTTGGAACCGGCAAAAATTCGCTTTGAATTGGGTCAAACTAGTCAGTAGTGCCAAGTACAAAATTTTCTATAAATACCCATCACTTTCAACCATTCCAATTCACAACTCATCTCTTCTCCTACTCTCTACTTAATTACTTAATTACTAATTAGTCTCTTAATTATTTCTTAATTAGTTCTTAATTATTTCTTAATTATTCTTAATTATTTCTTAATTAGTTCTTATTATTCTTCTAATTAATTCTTAAGTATTTATTAATTATTTCTTAATTACATAAATATTAATATTATCATGTCTTCATTCTTGAAAAAGCACTAAAAAGTCACTAAAGGCAAAATTTTGGGGGTTCTTCTATCTCAAAAGAAAGGCAATTTCAACTCCATCAATATCAACAACACCTTCGGTTAGTAATTACGAACCGACTTATCCGAGGGTACGAGCCATACGAGTACGACCGAATTACATGAGTACGGAACATGTTGAAAGAGAAATAGAAATTCAAGATGAAGAAGAAACACAAGAAGAAGAAACACACAAGAATAGAAGAAGAAGCACAACAACAACAACAAAGACACGCTCGTGGTAAACGAGTGAATTTCCAAAGTATTGGTTAGTTTTCTAATTTTTATTCTTCAATTTAATTGAATTATAAATTATTATTTATTTTAATAATGTTTTTATATTTATATTTAGATGAAAATGAACCAGTAAGACAACCTTTTCCAAGAATGCCACCTCCTACTGGTAGAGCTAGTTCACATATTTGGTCGTATTTTACAAAAGTACCAACCGACAACCCGGAAGTTTTCATATGCACTTGTCAAGTTTGTGAAAGTCAAGGAGTAAAGCCTTTAGTTTCTTACAATTTTACCAAAGGTAAATACTTTTTAAGTTTTTATACATGATATTTATATTTTGTACATCAAAAATATTTTGTACATGATATGATATTTATATTTATTGTGTTTTGTGAATACGATGTTAGGTGGTGGTATGGATCCTTCAACAAACATTTGGCTAAAAAGCATGGAATCACCAAAGAAACGCATGCGCAGCGTTAGCGGACAACAAGCTGAAGCGACAGAGATATGAATATTTCAATAGGAAATGTTTACTACCGCAATTTAGAGCAATCCCTAGACAACAACAATGGGCAACGGACTTCCCTGGCGGACCCGGAGGTACGCCTTTTAGATATAATCGTGACGAAATGATCGATGAGTTTTCAAAATATGTTATTGGTGATGAATTGCCCTTTAATCACGGTAAAAGTCATAGATATGAATATTTCAATAGGAAATGTTTACTACCGCAATTTAGAGCAATCCCTAGGAATACCCTTAAAAGAAGAACTATTAAATTATATGAAGCAAAAAGATATGAATTGACACAAATGTTTAAAACTTTTGACGGTAGAGTTAGCTTAACGACCGATATTTGGTCAGCTCCCCCACATTTAGAACCTTATATGTGTGTAACAGCACATTGGATAGACCGTAATTGGTCTATTCAAAAAAGAATAATCGCGTCGAAGTTAATGCCCGAAAGACATACGCTAAAAACATAAAATATAGATTAGTTGAAATTTGTAAAGAATGGAACCTATTGATAAAATATTTAGTTGTTCTATCGATAATGCTTCCGAAACATAAAATGCATGGAACTTTTATATAATGAACCCGCTTTACTAGAATATTAGGAGGTAGTTTATTACATGTATGTTGTTGTGCTCACATTGTAAACTTATCATGTCAAGGTATCAAAAATTTAAGTGATTTATTAGGTCCCATTAGAGATATAGTCAAATGGCTTAGATTAGGACACGTTAAACGAAGATATAAACAATTATGTGCCCAATATGAACTTAGAAAAGTATATTGGGTTTTAGACACTCCTACACGATGGGGTTCGACCCATGACCTATTAAAAAAGGCGATTGCTTATCGCCTGCCATAACACAACCTGCTGAGTTTACGGATAGCCATATAAGTATCAGTGATGATACTTGGGACTTAGCCATAGGAGTACAAAAACTACTAGAAGCGTATGTCCACGCAACTAAGATATTTTCTTATGTATACCAACCAAACGTTCACTTAGTAATAAGTGAATGTGTTACTGTTTTTTATCATCTGCATTCATATTCTTATGAAGATACTAACATTTTTTTGAAGCCGATTCTTGAAGAAATGATGAATAAGTGGAAGACTTATTTTAATGATTTTTCTTATATTTATGGCATAGCGACAATTTTAGATCCGTGTTTTAAAACGGAAGCACTAAGTAAAATTATAGGATTTTATTATCAAGCATTAAATCGCCCGCCTACTGATGTACATAATTATGTAGGCAATTGTAAAAAACTATTAGTGGACCTTTATGACCATTATTCTAGTATATATAACCCGAGTCGCGATACGTCTAGGCGTGCAAGCGTCTCGGCACGTCCCGATTATTATAATCCCGTTATCGCTAACATAATGAGTCGCGATGATACTTTTCTAGGACTAGGATCATCCTCTTCCTCCTCCACCGCTTCATATTTAGAAGTTGATAACTACCTTAAACATCACTTTGAAATAGACCTAAGTAATTATAATATTTTAGAATGGTGGAGAGAAAAATCGGTAAAATACCCAATATTATCGCGAATTGCAAAGGATATCCTTGCAATTCCTGCTTCTACTGTTGCGTCGGAGTCGACTTTTAGTGCAGGTAAAAGAGTTTTGGATGAAAAGAGATCTCGTCTTGCACCATATAGCATTCAAATATGTGTTTGCAAAAAAGATTGGGATCAGGCAGAGGTCCGAATGCAAGGAGAAAGGGACGAGGATGATGAAGAGGAAGATGATCCATGGATGATGATGGATACGTCTGCATCATCGGGAGCCGAGTCGGGGGAAGCATCCAACCAACCAAACGACGATGACGAATAGGATCACAAGCACGGATGATCGGACCACGACATTAAACAATAAAATATAAAAGGTACGAAAACGAACTACGTGGACTTTGATTCCTTCGGGATACGTAGGCAGCTTAGTATTTCTTCGGGATACTAGGTTCAAGTCCAATCTCTCCCCCTTTTTTTATTATTCATCTTTATATATCGTCGATTCGTTTCTTATTAATTTATTTTTTTGTTTTTTTTTAGTAAATATTTCGATCATAATCATGTAATCGACGAAGTCGAAGGTACGTCCGTATTATTTTAGTATTTTAATATTAAAAATTTAAAATTAAATGAAAAATAAGAATGGAACCGATGGTCCGACCCACCCGACCCGGGTATTGGAACCGCCGGAACCGCCTCATGAACCGCCAAAGAACCGTTTGGAACCGGAACCGGAACCGGAAACGTTCGAGTCAGGTTCCAAATGGAACCGGAACGGAACCGGCCCAACCCGGACCGTGGCCATCACTAGCTATTAACAAGTACTGAGTAGCATTTTATCTAATGGTAAGAATTGTATTTAGAAACATGAAGATTTGTGATTATATTCAGTTGGGACACTTTAAATTTGGTAATGAAGATTTTCTTACCCCCTATTTCCAAGACACCTTACCTGTAACTCAAGTCGAGTTAACATGTGTAAGGCTCCATTACAATGAAAAGTCTTCTCAATGCATGCCTATTAAAAAAAAAGAAAAATATGTAGATTGGCTGTTTGTTTGTTAGTTAAGCTTTAAGGTTGGGATCACATGGTTGGTTATGAGCTTTGGGATGATCACATGATCTGGTAGCTTTATGACTTGGTTGTGGACAATTTACATCTTCATTGTTCATATGCTTTTTGTTAAAAGGTATACAAACTAAACAACAAATCAAGTTGGGGGAGGAAAGAAAGAGAACTATTAAGGGTACATTGTTGCTTTAGTGGGTGCAAAAAATTTATGTAGGTAACTTTTCTTTGGGTCGATAGGTTATGTTCATGTTATTAAATTAGGAAATGGCAATCCCCATAGTATTACAGATTTAAAGCTCCACCAAAGCAATTTGGTTTGTATCCACTATGTTTGTGGTTAAATAATGAAATATTTTCCTTGCATACGTATGTCGTTATAGCACTTTAACTGATAATATCTTTAAACATTAATAAGTACAAATTATAACAATTGAACATAAATGAACTAATCATTAAGACGATTCCAACAAGTACCTACAAGACTATATTTCTTATTATGCATAAATCCCCAAAAATTAGTCAGAGTGAACTAGATGAATAGTGCACAAAGTAAAAACGTTTTACTTATGAAACATGAAAGGATCATCTTTTTTAAAAGATAAAAAAATAATATATATTATTTTCCATAATGATGCTAATTTGTAAAATGCAAAGTAAAGTATAAACTCTAACCTCCGATCCTTCTCTTCACTCCTCTTTCTAAAACCATAGCTTCCGATCCATTGTTGAATTTTAAAATTTAGAGGGGCTTTCAACGGTTTTCACCAATGAAAAGCCCAATCTTTGCTTTTAGCATCTTTTTCTCTTTATTTTGTTTGTTCTTTGGTTTATAATACCTCCTACTGTCCTAGCAAGAATTTTCTCCCTCTAGAAATGTAGGGTTTTTCTTCTTCTGTTGGAGGATCTTTTCTTCTTCGAAAGATAGTATTTCTTCTTCTCTTTTGAAGGAGGATTTACATTTTTGTTTTGATGGATTGCCGTGAAATCATTTCATTGGTAAAGAATCATGCACGATCATAAATTTATCAATTTCTCGAATATAGTTAGACCAATCAGATGAAAATCATCCTCATAGCTACAACATATCATTAAATTATCTCTCCAAAAGGTTGTATATTCCAAAGATGTGAATGAGAGATTGATGTTTCACAGTGTAAGATCTATTCCACAATCGTATTTTATTTGAAGGATTTCTTTATTTCACAATTTTTAATTTTTGATTCGTAATGCTGTATAATAGTATATTTCTTTAATTTAATCATCAATTTGTTTTAATCTCAAGTTCAATTTGATTAATATGCGGCTATCATCTATTAATATGTCATTAGTTCATTAATTCAATTTTAAAATTTGGCTTAAAGATAAAAATGACACATCTATTCAGAAAACTAATACTACGTAAGTACGTATTAGTGACTCAATATGAAAAATGACATAAATGACCAGATAGTGACCCATTAACAAGGCAAATAGTTCAATAATTACTCTATTTTAAAAAAAGAATTTATTTGAATCTTGAATTTGGTCAACTGGACCCATATTTAGCAAAACCCCAAAATGATTTGAATTGGAAGTGACCCAATGAATCAACCTTATCCAAATCAAACTAAATCTAACTTAATCGAATCAGAATCAACCGAACCGAAATCACTTCGACCCAAAGTCATCTAAACCAAAATTAACCAGGCCAAACCCATTTGAACCCGATACAAATTTATGCGAATTGAATATAAATCAGTCTAGAATTGACCCGACTTAAACAGGCTCTAGTCCGACAGATTGACCCGAAATTGACCTGAACATACTCGACCAGTTGTGGTTCAACTCAAACTTCATCTAGTTACCCAAATTGACACCCCTACGTATGTGTATTTTGTTGCTCCTCATGTCCCTTGTTGATTTTAGGATACTAGATCTAAAGTCAAGTACTCACAAAGCTTCTACGAGATACCAAGTTCAAATGAACCAAAACTCTTTAAGCATCATTTGGGGCCTATAAGTTAAATGGCTTAAAACATGTTATATGTGGACTGGACCCATAATAATAACACCATGAATGTTTACGTATTGCCATTTGAGTCATGTAGTTTGTAAGTACTTCGTATATTGTAGAAACACTTAGAGAGTTTGAACGCAACAAGAGGGGGGGTGAATTGTTGTGTAGCCTTTAGGAGTATTTTTGCCCTGTTTCTTGCGGAATTTTACAATGATAAAATACTCAAAGCAATATAAAGAAACTTAAAAGAACACAAAGATTTAACGTGGAAACTTTCTTGGCCTTGAAAGAAAGAAAGCCACGACCACTTCGGATTTTAACTTCTCTTATTAAATTTTATGTAATTTACAACTCTATTACATAAAACTTTTCTCCTTCTCTTCTCTAGGCCTAATTCTCTTCTTCTCCTTCTTGGTTCTCCTTCTCGTTTCTTTTTCTCTCTTTACAAGATTTCTCACAATTCCCCTTAGACTTCCCCAAGTCTAAATTACACACTCATAAAAAACCCTTACAAAATAAGATTCTCAAATTTGGATGAAAACAAAGAATTGCACAAGGAAAACTTGATTGAATTAATTGGCAATTAAGAACAACTTATCTTTTTCCTTTTCTTGAATTAATCTCCCTTAATTCTTGAAGGGGGCACTCACGACGCTTTTTTAATTGTGCCGGATATGTATGTATTTATAAGCCAACAAGAATTAGAAATAGCCTTAATCACATGTTCCTAAAACGTGGGATCTTGGGTAAGAAACTTGGAGGTTACTCCAAGTATACGGTTAGGTTAGGCTATTTTTAGTAAATCCTATTTTGGTGGAGATAAAATAGGATCTAAGATATTTAAGTCCTCTTAAATAGGTGGTTATTTTTAGCCAATTAAAACCCTTGTGCAAGTCATATTTTCAACCGTACAAGCCAGCAAAAAGAAAAATAAAAATAAAATTTATTTCCCTATTCTCCGTTGACTTAGTTCTCTGACTCGTCGTGTTGGGAACACTGTGTTGTCTCCATCTGGTCCGATTTCAGTTTCGTCAATCTTGGAACTGGAATATGTACCTTGATTGTTTGACTTTGCAAGATTGACTCTCTAAGTTTGACTTTGACTTTGACTTCGACATGCAATGCTCTTTGCACAACCTTCTTTAGGTACCATCGACGATTATGACAATCGGATATTTGACCTACAAAACAATCTCTAAAGTATTTTGTTTGTTTATAATAGTTAAGTCATCATCAAAACTCATATGGGCCAACAAATTCCCCCTTTTCGATGATGGCAAACTTATAAACAAACTTAAGTAAATCATAGAGTAAAACACATAATTTGAACATGCTAGAGATTAACACAAGTTCAAATACATTTAGTAAACTAAATCATTACAAATAATTTACTAAACACTGAATCAAACATATTACTCTAATATTTAATTTTTGAAACTTTTTCGAAAATCATGTGGTTAAACATGACTCAGTTTTCAAAATTAAGTATTTAAAAACAATAAATTAAACACAATAATTTAAGCAACTCCAATAGTATGAAGTTTTAAGAATCTTTATGCGAAACATAAGTGGTCATCATAAATGATAAGCGTAATCCAAATAATCAATTTGTTAGAGACAGAGACATTAACTTAATCATCTTGAAACTTTAAGCAATATAATAATTCAAGACATAAAACATGTTCCTAAACCAAAACATATTAAAACATATTTAGACAAATTCAGAACAAACAAATTTAGATTTGGAACAAAGACTAAGAGTGAGCATAAGCCATTCACAAGATTCACCTTAAGTTTGTTGCCTTTCTTCCCCCTTTTGACATCAATCAAAAAGTAGGGGTTTTTATCAAACCACAGCACTAAGGCAAGCGTTAGAAAAATTAAGAAAGTAAGCAGCAAACCACAAAGCAAATACCAAAACATAATCAAGAAATGCAATGCAAAAACATCATAGACCATAAGATAAAGATGCAAAAGTGATAAAGTAGTAGCATAATTGTTAGGAATTAAAAATACATATGGGCGTACCCCAGCTTGGTACTCAAAATAAGATAGTAAATTGTTTGGAGAAATAGTTGATGAGGCCAACAAAGTTAAATATGACATAAAATGATTTAATAAGCAGACGGAGGGATCAAGGTGCAGTTTCTTCATCGATAAATTCGGTTTGCACTTCCACCGTGTCCAGTTTAGCACCAAGACGGGATTCCATCTGAGTGAGCTGGTCAATGAGTGATACAAGTGAAACACGAACTTCTTCCTGAAAAGTAATTAACTGAGACTGAAAATCAATAAATTTGGTAAGCAAGAAATCGAGGGTAATAGGAGGAGGGACAGCAGGTTGATCATCATCAAAACTAGTTGGGTGTGGTGGTGGTGAAGTGGGAATAGGTGATGGTGGTGGTGATGGAATATGGGATGGTGTAGGTGTGTTTGGCTTTGGTGATGGAGGAGTCTGAGAGGTCATATCATCTATGCACGAAGAATGTATGGACGCCAACCTCTTGCTCTTGAGCACATTCATTTCCTCGTCCTCTGAACTGGACTGTACTTCCTCCAGTTCCACTTCTTCTTCCTCAGATTGTTCCCCCTTACTTGCTGCTTCCCCCTGTTCCTTTTCTGTTTCTGCCTTAGTAGTGGCAGTGGGAACAGTCTCCTGATTTTCTTCTTCCAAATCCTCCCCATCTACTTCTGGTTCTTCTACCTCTTGTTCCTCACCGGAACTTACATACTCAACATCTTCTTCTACATCCTCTAGAATCCCATTGTCATTCAATTTCAGATGCAAGTTGTTAAGACACTTGGCACCTATTTTATTATTAGCACTCATTGGGAGTTCTAGGCCTTCAAGAGGCACACCAAACTTTTTAAAGATATGGGTTAACAAGCCACCATATCCAACCATAGTCTTCTTTTCAATACAATCGACCAAATGTGATATCATCAAAGACGGAAAATTAATCTTTATGTGATTTGCTAAGCAGTAAATCAAAGTCGCATCTCTTAAATTTACCTCACTACGTTTTGATCTACGTGGTAAGATAAATCTCCTAGCAATGTTATACAGTAGTTTGTGAAGAGGAGACAGTGAGTTGTGACTGAACCGTTTTTTGTCATGAACCCCTAAAAATGTTGAACGAATTTAGGGCTTTTTCCCTTGCTGATTGATGATGATCTTGGCGATTTCATGGTTTTGTTTGGAGATGAAGATGAGGGTTTTTGGAGGAAAGAGAATAGAGCTTATGGACGGTTTCTTGGAGAATTGAAATGAAGTTGTACTTTGGTAATTATGAAGATTGGGATTGATGGGACGTGAGGAGTGGGTTTTAAAGTGATGAAGGGACGGTTTATGAAGGGTTTGTACAACTTCCAATTAACGGTTTTGCATGTGTATTAAGAGGTGTAACGAGTAGTTTTTTTTTAAATTCTTAAGAATAGGTTCGTTGAATGTGGCGGTTTATGTAACTGATTTTCGGAACACCCCAATGATCCGTCTTCCAATCTTTTTAAATTAAGTTGGCTCACCGAAACAAAATAAAATAAAATGCTGGAATTTAAGTGGAGTAATAATAATACATATACAATCAATTTTTCATTTTATAATATGTGAATAATAATAATAAGATAAAATAAATTATGCTACATGGTCTATTCAATTAGGCAAGCAATCAAGACAACATTTATGGCACATACTTAGATAGTTGCATACCTAAATCTCGCAATGATTGATTGTTCAATCTTGGTTGTTGTGGTTGATCTAACCCTTCCAATTTTCACGTTGTTTTGAGGAGGAATACTAGCATTAAACTTTAGTGAAGCTTGATCATACCTAGCTCCAACCTCATCTTTTCGAATTGTTCCCTTGGAAGCGGTTTAGTCATGATATCTGTAACTTGATCACTAGTATTGACATGTTTAACTATAATATTTTTATGCTCGACATTATCCTTAAGAAAATGATGCCTTATATGAATATGTTTGACTCTAGAATGATGCACTGGATCTTTAGATATGCAAATGGCACTCGTATTATCACAATAAATAGGAACGCATTCAAAATTAATACCAAAATCCCTTAGCTGTTGTTTTATCCATAGCATTTGGGAACAACAGGCTGCTGCTGCTACATATTCAGCTTCCGCGGTGGATAAGGCAACGGTGTTTTGTTTCTTGGAACACCAAGATACTAAAAATGAGCCAAGAAATTGTACCATTCCTGAAGTGCTCTTTCTATTCACAAGATCACTTGCATAATCTGCATCACTATACCCTTTCAAGTCATAGACATCACTTTTCGGATAAAATAGGGACAAGTCATTTGTTCCCTTTAAATACCTTAGAATTCTTTTCACTGCCGTATGGTGTGATTCTTTAGGATTTGATTGAAATCTAGCACACAAACCAACACTAAAAGATATATTGGGTCTACTAGCAGTTAAGTATAGTAGCGATCCTATCATGCCTCTATACATTGTTTGGTCAACATTAATTCCGTTAGAGTCTTCATCTAATCTAATGTTAGTGGCCATGGGTGTGTAGTTTGTCTTAGCATTATCTAGTCCATATTTCTTTAGAAGTTCTTTTATATACTTTTTTTGATGAATAAAGATACCGTTAGCAGTTTGTTTAATTTGCAAACCAAGGAAGAAATTTAATTCTCCCATCATACTCATTTCAAATTCAGTACTCATAAGGTTAGCAAATTCTTTACATAACGATTCATTAGTAGCTCCAAAAATGATGTCATCAACATAAATTTGAACAACTAAAATATCTGAACCTTTATTCTTAAAGAATAAGGTCTTGTCAATTTTACCTCTTATGAACTTGTTTTCAATCAAAAATTTAGATAATCTCTCGTACCATTGCCTAGGAGCTTGTTTTAGCCCATATAGAGCTTTATCAAGCTTGTAGACGTGATCCGGAGAAATTGGGTTTTCAAAGCCAGGTGGCTCTTCCACAAAGACTTCTTCATCCAGAAAACCATTTAAAAATGCACATTTCACATCCATTTGATATAATTTAAAATTCATAAAAGCAGCAAATGAAATAAAAATTCTAATAGCTTCTAATCTAGCTACTGGAGCAAAAGTTTCAGTATAGTCAATACCTTCCTGTTGATTGTATCCTTTTACCACCAACCTTGCTTTGTTTCTGACTATTGTGCCATGCTCGTCCAGCTTGTTCCTAAATACCCATTTGAATCCAATAATCTTCTTATTCTTGGGTTTCGGTTCCATATGCCACACTTTATTTCTCTCAAACTCATTTAGTTCATCTTGCATTGCTACTACCCAATCTGAGTCTTGAAGAGCTTCTTCATGATTCTTGGGTTCCAAAGTTGAGAGAAAAGCAAAGTGTGCACAAAAGTTTCTCATTTGGGACCTTGTTTGTATGCCTTTTCCCATATCGCTTAGAATCAAGTCTAGTGGATGTGACTTTTGATGTTTCCACGGCTTTGGGACAAAGTTTCTTGTGGAGACTGATGTGGAAGCTGGCTCACTGACTTGATTCTGATTTGGCTCTCCTTCAATTCTTTCATCTTGTACGTCTCTCATATCTGGATTGGGAGCATCAGGCTGTTTCTGATTTGCCTGTTGTTCCAGTTCTTGATTTGGTTCAGCATTTTGAACCTGCTGTTGTTCTTCTTGATCTTGCTCCTTATGTATGTTTTCATCATCTTCCAGGTTAGCAAGACCTATCTTAAAATCACCTGTTTCTTGTTCACTTGTTGTAAAATTTGTTTCATCAAAGATAATGTGAACAAATTCTTCAACACACATAGTTTTCTTATTGTAAACTCTATATGCTTTACTGTGAGATGAGTAGCCAAGAAATACTGCTTCATCACTTCTTTCATCAAAATTACCTATATTTCTTTTTCCATTTACATGCACAAAACATCGACATCCAAAGACTCGAAAATATGAAATATTAGGTTTAATTCCTTTAAATAGTTCGTAGGGGGTTTTAGAAGTGATTGGTCTAATTAATACACGATTTAATATATAGCATGCAGTATTAACGGCTTCGGCCCAAAAATTTCTAGGTAGACCACTAGCTATTAACATGGTTCTAGCCATTTCCTCTAAGGTTCTATTTTTACGTTCTACCACACCATTTTGTTGTGGTGTTCTTGGTGCGGAAAAATTGTGACTTAAACCATGCTCATTAAAATAATCCATAAACCTTGAATTTTCAAATTCCTTACCATGATCCGATCTTATGTGGACAAGTTGATTGTTACTAGATTTTTGAATTTTAGTGGCAAATGCAACAAATTCATCAAAAGCCTCATCTACTGTAATCATCAACTATAACAAATACATATCGCTTACCACTGCGACTTTGGATTCTCATTGGTCCACAAAGATCCATATGAATTAATTCAAGTGGCCTTGAGGTGGTCACGACATTTTTAGATTTGAAGGATGACCTTGCATGTTTTCCTTTGGCACATGGATCACATACCTCATCCTTTTGAAATTTGAGGGACGGTAATCCTCTTACTAGGTCTTTAGATCGTAAAGTATTAAGCAATGAAAAACTAGCATGACCTAATCGTTTATGCCAAAGAAGAGGGTCATCTTCTATAACGCTCAGACACGTTAGACTGGTTTTAGGAACAGTGTATAGGTCCACCACATAGGTGTTCCCTTTTCTGATTCCTTCCAGTATGATGTCTCCTGTGTCGTTCCTAGAAATGATGCATTTTTCAGAAGTAAAGTTTACAGAGTTACCTTTGTCGCAAAATTGAAAGATACTTAAAAGATTGTGTTTTAAATTCTCGACTAAAAATACATTATCTATAGCATGGGAACTTGACCTTCCTATCTTTCCTTTTGCAATTATTTCTCCTTTCATGTTGTCGCCAAAGGTCACAGTTCCTCCATCATAGGCTTCTAGTGAGAGAAATTTTGATCTATCGCCTGTCATGTGCTTGGAGCAGCCACTGTCGAGATACCATGAGCTGTTCCCCCTCACTAGAACCTGCGAAACAAACTTAATTGTTAGAGGGTGGAACCCAGCCATCCTTGGGTTCCATGTCGATTATACATGAATCATATTTCTTAATCCAAATTCTATCGACATATATTTGGTTCGTTTTGTTGTGCTGTGCCTTTTTTAAACATTGATGTTTCAGGTGCCCCGTTTTACCGCAAAAGGAACAGACCTTACTACTTGGGAGATCAACATAGACCTTCTTCTTTTTATTATACTTGTTATATCCTAAACCTTTAGTTCCTCTAGTTTTAGCGTCAAGAATCCATTTAGGAACCTCTTTGATTTTCTCTTTTCCTCTTGAATTTAATTCAAGCTTGAGTTGCTCATTTTCATTTTTGGCGGATTCTAGGTCTAATTTCATTTTATTAAAATCATTTTTAATCTCTTGAATAGACTCGGTCTTTAATTCTATTCCTAGCAATTTATATTGATTTAGCTCAATATTTAACATGACATTTTCCTGTTTTACTTTCTCTATAGTTTCCTTTAACATCACGTTTTTATCAAGTAAATCAAAAAACCGTGTTTGCACATCGAATCTAAAAGAGTTTAGGTAGGATATTTGGTCTTTGCTAGTCTTAAGGTCTTTCTCTATTTGGAGACAGATGGCAGTTTGTTTTTCCAGATTAGTTTGTGTCTCCAAAATCATTTTAATCAATTCATGTTTATCCAATTTGAATAGGTAATTAGGAAATGAATTAGAAGACAACACCTCTTTGGACTTCTCATCATGTGTTGCCATGAGACAAAGATTGGTTGTTTCTTCCTCTTCGGGGGCTTCTGTCTCTCCTTGATCATCTACTACCAGAGCCAAGCCTTTGTTTCGGGAACTGTCAGCTGTTCCCAGATGTAAATCGTGGGTCATAAGGGAACCAGCCAACTCTTCCAGATTGAATTTTGTAAAATCTTTGGACTCTTGGATGGCAAGAGCATTCATCTCCATTTTCTGAAAATCTTCCTTCTCAAATTCTGTTATCGGTTTGGGAACAGTCTCTTTGTTGGAATTGGTAGTTGTTACCTCGAAATCTCCAACTTCGATGACTCTCCAAACTTGATAGTTCTCGGCTTTGATGAAGATTTCCATCCTATTCTTCCAGTATGTATAAAATTTCCCATCAAACATTGGTGGTCTCTGAGTAGAGTACCCTTCTTCCATGCGTTCATTCATTTTCAACATCTCTAATACACCAAGATATGGTTATCAGGGTTTCCTGATCAAATGAGGAACAGGGCTCTGATACCAATTGTAGAAACACTTAGAGAGTTTGAACGCAACAAGAGGGGGGGTGAATTGTTGTGTAGCCTTTAGGAGTATTTTTGCCCTGTTTCTTGCGGAATTTTACAATGATAAAATACTCAAAGCAATATAAAGAAACTTAAAAGAACACAAAGATTTAACGTGGAAACTTTCTTGGCCTTGAAAGAAAGAAAGCCACGACCACTTCGGATTTTAACTTCTCTTATTAAATTTTATGTAATTTACAACTCTATTACATAAAACTTTTCTCCTTCTCTTCTCTAGGCCTAATTCTCTTCTTCTCCTTCTTGGTTCTCCTTCTCGTTTCTTTTTCTCTTTTTACAAGATTTCTCACAATTCCCCTTAGACTTCCCCAAGTCTAAATTACACACTCATAAAAAACCCTTACAAAATAAGATTCTCAAATTTGGATGAAAACAAAGAATTGCACAAGGAAAAATTGATTGAATTAATTGGCAATTAAGAACAACTTATCTTTTTCCTTTTCTTGAATTAATCTCCCTTAATTCTTGAAGGGGGCATTCACGACGCTTTTTTAATTGTGCCGGATATGTATGTATTTATAAGCCAACAAGAATTAGAAATAGCCTTAATCACATGTTCCTAAAACGTGGGATCTTGGGTAAGAAACTTGGAGGTTACTCCAAGTATACGGTTAGGTTAGGCTATTTTTAGTAAATCCTATTTTGGTGGAGATAAAATAGGATCTAAGATATTTAAGTCCTCTTAAATAGGTGGTTATTTTTAGCCAATTAAAACCCTTGTGCAAGTAAGATTTTCAACCGTACAAGCCAGCAAAAAGAAAAATAAAAATAAAATTTATTTTCCTATTCTCCGTTGACTTAGTTCTCTGACTCGTCGTGTTGGGAACACTGTGTTGTCTCCATCTGGTCCGATTTCAGTTTCGTCAATCTTGGAACTGGAATATGTACCTTGACTGTTTGACTTTGCAAGATTGACTCTCTAAGTTTGACTTTGACTTTGACTTCGACATGCAATGCTCTTTGCACAACCTTCTTTAGGTACCATCGACAATTATTATGACAATCGGATATTTGACCTACAAAACAATCTCTAAAGTATTTTGTTTGTTTATAATAGTTAAGTCATCATCAAAACTCAAATGGGCCTACATATATAACATTCCTTCTTTCATTATTTCAAAGAGCTTAATTTTGATTTTTACAATATTCATATAATATATTTGATCAATGTTTATGCTTATTTGTTAGATTCGTATTAATATTTAGTTTCTGAATATCAATTTTTTATGATTTATATTCCCTCCATAGTTATATAAATACATCACTTAAACTTTTGCGTGCATTACTTACTAACTTTAACTTAATTTTTTTTTAATTAATAAAAACCGTTCATAGAAACCAAATATTAATTTATTTTTTTTGTTTTTCTAGAAGAAACCAAATGTTATTAATGTTATTTATTTTCATAATATCACTATTTTAAATGGTAAATTAACATTATATTAAAGATATTAGTGTTTCGTTGGTTTTGGAGTCCCTCGGGAGAGTTACAATTCCAAGAATGCGCGTCAGCCGTCTGTACCTACAAAACCACGGAAACTCCGATTGGGTGGAATTCCACCTCCGACGATCAAGTTAAAATGTTTCGGGATGTATTAAAGTGCAGAATGTAAAGGTTTTTCTCTCGGATTCCAAGAGAATTCTACAATAAATATTACTCGGTTTTGTGTGTATATTTTATGAATGTGCAATAAATGAGGATTTTCCTCTACCTATAGTGAGAAGAGATAATTTCTCCTTTTGGTTAGAGTGCCACGTGTCACCAGAAGATTGGTTCTCTCAAAACCCCTCTAATGTTGACACGTGTCAGCACATGATTTGTCCACGTGGACATGAATATTTTTACCCTAAACATTTGCCCCTCACAGGTGTGACGTGGTTTGCCACGTGGCACCTGTGACGGGTGTCATGCTCTGAGAAGGTGACGTTTCGTTTCCTTCTCTCTCTCTCTCTCTCTTTTTTTTTTTGAATTCAAATTCGGAAGGTGACGGTTCGCCTTTTGGGGTTCTCTATAAGTAGAGACCCCCCTCTTCTCATTTTCTTACTTTGCAAATTTTTGTTGAGAGAATTTTCTGAGAAAGAGAGCTCTGATACCGGTTGCTAGTTCTAGCGTAACCGTTGTCCTATTCCTCACTCAACCAGTCATCGTCTGAGTGCTCATCACCCAAAACTCATTAAAACCGCCTGCGGATCCTTTGTTTGATTCCAATTGCTTTCAGTACACCCACAGCCGGTTAACCGTCTGGGGTATCTTCAACCAAAGCTTCTGAGGAATGGCTAGGTTGTTAAACAATCTTCAATTGCTCTTTAAGAGGGTACATTCGGACAACTGTCAGGGTTTCTTCTCCAATTTTCAGTTGTGCTTCAAGAGGATACATCCGGGCTACAGTCGAAGTATCTAGTAAGCAACAAAAAGATTTCCGTCTGCGGATCCGGATAGCCTACATTCCCCTCACACAAAGCATCTTCAAGGTACCGTCTCTACCCCTTGCAACTTTTTTGAGTTTTTCCGGTTGTATAGCTTGTAAAGAATAATGGACTCACCCAACACAAACACGGCATGGCTTAGGACAGTTGTCATCCAGTCACCGGATACGGCTGAGTCTAGGACTGGGGATGCTGTCTGGGGGTGTTTTGACCACCCTTACTCTTCTGCGAATCCAACTGTCTCTGTTCATGTATAGGACAAAATGGCTCGGACGAAACAAATAGCTGTAGACCCCGAATACCAGTCAGACGCATCAGCCAAAGCTCCGGCTAACATTGTACATTATGACCATCCGGGTGTACCTAGCACGCCTGGAGATGATATCTTGGACGATCGTGAGGATACAGGCGGTGAAGAGACTGTCTAGCAATAAGACTCTTCAGAGTATACCATGGAACCGGATGCCCCCTAAGAGGATGAGGAGGCATATAAATGGCCCTCTATCAATAATCCAACAGAGGCGCACATGACCGCTAGGGATGTGGTCACTCTAAATGCCACCTTACCCGGATTTTTACAAAAGCGCCCGGTTGGGGTAGGATGGGAGATTGTGGTGCTGCCTGTAGAGGTAACCGTCGTCTAGGATGATGACCTTGATCATGCCGACAACTATTTCGGCTGCTATGAGGCGGCGTTCAAAGCCAGCCTCCGGTTCCCCCTCCATGATACAATAAAAGCCATTCTAAGGGGTTACGACCTTGGCGTTTGCTAGTTAACAACCAACTCTTGGGTGAATATATTAGGATACATAGCCGGATGCAAGATGTAGGACATAGCACCTAGCTGGGAGGCGTTTGCACATATGCACTACCTCAGTCGTGCCCCAAGCGGCTGGAATGCATGGTATACATTAACCACGCATTCGGAATACATAATGACGCTTGACAAGTCGTCAAATGGAGCAGATGGAAGAACGAGTTTTACTTGGTTTCTTCCCCATCGTTGCGCCTAAACCACCAGCTACGTCACTACAATAAGCACCCGACTCTCCTTGAAATGAAATGCGCCCTTCCTAGAGTACCGGAAGAGGCTTGGACGCAAATAATGGAGACGACGCACTTCAAGAAGACATCCCTGCCTTTGGATGATTGGAGTGAAGTCATTGTCCCCAAGAACTGGGTCCCTCATCCGGACTGGCTAAAGGACGAGGCGTTCCTTTTCGCCTGTGGCCTTAGCACAATGTTTAGCAGACGTATGTTGACTGATAATCGGCACTTTATGCCGCCTGTATCATTCTTGAATGATATTTGACCTTTTGATTTTCTTCTTTGTAGAGAAAGGATAAGAGATGGTACCTCCAGAGAAGACACCCGCTAAATCGGCTGCTCAAATCCGGAAGGATCAGTTAGAAAAGAAAAGGGCCCGGCTGGCGGCCAAGGATGATGGGGTAAGTGTCGGCTTAGCTCTTTTACCATTTGTATGGTTTGATGTCAACTCTGCTATTAACCGGATGTTTAATTTTCTTTTGCAGACAGGAAGCAAGAACGTTCCTCGCTCTCTAACAAAAATGTTAAAGAGACTAGGTGAGGAGCCCTCCCAGCATCACAATTTGTGAAAATAGTGACGCTTTTAAAGTGTCCGTAAAAAGCCACACTGAAAATAGCGACACTTTCTTGAAGCATCGCTATCGTAAATTGCGACACTTTTAAGCGTCGTAAAATGTCAAAATAAGTGTCGCAAAACGCCTTGTTTTTTTGTAGTGTTTCTATTTTTTATACATATTATTTTCTGTTTTTTGTTATTTTCTGAGGTTCTTTGGATTATGATGATGAGTGTTCTTTTCTCATTTTTCAATCCATATTCATCTTTTTAAAATGGAATAATATGAAGTATGTTCTTTGAGTATGATCAATATTTTTAGCTCTAAACAATATGTTATTTACATTAAAAATATGCTTTTTAAGGTACATAAATAAAAAATGTTCTATGGGTATCAATAATACGAAATACCCCCTACGTTTTTTTTAAATGCATCGCTTCTCTAGTACGGGTTTTTTTTTTCAAATGCATTAATTGTTTATGACATAAATTTATACTATATTTTATCATTTCTTTCTCTTACTTTAAACCCCACTTAAATTATTTTATCATTTATCTCTCTCACATGGTTCCCACTTAAATAATAAATAAATAAATCAACTCCCTCACAGATACATTCTCTTTCATTACATGGTCCCCATTTTACTTTGAGTGTAATAAACTATTCAGCTACTTACAATATTATATTACTCTCCCAAAAGTCTCCTCTATATTTTATTTCTCTCTAGGGTTCTATAAAATAAAGTATTTCATAGGCCGGAAATTTGGCTATTTTCCCTTTAGTTTCTCTATAATTTTGTCATTGAGTTCAATAAATCTACACTATTTGAAGGTAGTAAGTACCCCTATTGTGGGTTTGAGTTTAGTAAGTGTCCCTATGGTGGGCTTTGTTCTAGTTTTGTTTTTGTTTTTATTTTTTAAGTTTAGTTTGGTACAAGTTGTTTCATGGGTAAAGATTTGTGCGGGATCGAGAAATAGGTTAATCCTTCGATTACAATCAGATGAATCAAATGAAAATTTTCTTCACGACTACAACAGATCGATAGACCCCCTCGTCGGAAAGTTTGTAAATCACAGCGATATGAAAAAGGGTATGAAGAATGTTCGATTTGCAACAACGATCGTAGCTCTACTGCAAGGATGTTTTTATTTGATTCAAATGTCATGTATTAAATTTAAATCTCTTTATAGCTGTCGTATGACTTTTTATTTATGAATCAATCTTTATTCAAAAAAAAAATACTCTCCTAAAACTCCGTGCATTCCCAAGCGATGCATATAAAAAAACCAAATAAACAGAGGGAGTATGTTCTTGTTTACTTGGAAACATATTCTAAGTTTCATATTCATTTATTTTAACCTTTATGTTCTTTTGGTATATATATATATATATGTATATATATATATATAAAATATATATATATATATATATATATATATATATATATATATATATATATATATATATATATATATATATATTTTTATTGTTCTTTGAATTTTTCCCTTATGTTCTACGATATTTATCATTTATTTTCTTTGAGATACTGAGCGACGCACAAATTTAGTATTGACAAATGTCATTTTGATATTATTTTTGCCATTTTTAAAGTTTTCAAAATTTGACCTAATAATTGTTGTTAGGCAGTTTGATATAAGAGGAAGGGGGACAGAGTACTTGATACTCTTTTGTAAACATATATCATGACAACTTGTTAAATATTGTCAACATTTTATAAGCCACATTTATTTGGAAAAATGGAAACTAATAATCCCACCTTTACTCCGTCTTCCATAAACAACCCTACCTTTCGAT